>JAMKCH010010095.1:0-27794 GCA_023653785.1 Ophioderma brevispina
TTGATCAAAAGCGCCCAACTCGTGACGTCAAAGTGATGACCAAAACATCGTGTTGACTCGAATTGTTATTGCTGACACTGTAATATTGATGGATTAATGGAAGTAATAATAAAATTAGAAAAAAAAGTTACAGAATGACATATTTTGTTTCATTTCTTTGTGTTTAATTATTATTGAAGTGGCAACACTGCGATATGATGGTCACAACGACGTAAATTATGGATGGTCATCACTTTGACGTCACCATTTGCCTGCGATGTGGATTTGTCGGAATCGTTTTCGAGTAAGCTATTGGGCGGGAAATTAAAAGGGCAAAATACTCAACAAATGTGGACAATTTTCAACTTATTTTGATTTATATGTAATCTACGTTACTTAAGCTTTCCATCCATACCAAATTTTCCAAATATTCAGAATCATGACATATTTCCTTTAAATCGATTCATTTCTTTGTAAGGCGTTCTTTAGAATTTAGTTACGTGATCCAGCTGGCCCATTGTGTCAGCGTCTCTATAGGCTAGTCACGATAATTTCCTCCAGGCCCATCCTTGAAGCCAGGTCGTTACCCTAGTATTCCTCTTCTTTGTTTGGTCTTGCCGTAATTCCTTTTTTGTCCTTCTCTTGAAGGACTGTCTTTGTTGTAAATCACGGTCCTTCGAGAAGGACAATTAACTTAGAGTTACTTGAGTGTATCGTGCGTGGTTATCGTTTTCGATGACCAAGCACTACTCTGTGGGGGGATGCCGCTCAATTTGTTTTGAGTGGGATCCCCACCCGACTTGCTGGCGCCATCGATTGTGTACTAGAGAGTCCCCTTGCCTGTCTTACTGTGTAGGACTAGCGGGGATTCACTGGGACATGATCGACAGCGAACGGGAGTTCTTTCGTGGAATTCCCGTAAGCAAGTCGGCACGGCGCGGTGCTACGTCGGAGAAGGCGGCGGCTTGTGGTGCTCCCTCGAGCACTGCAGGGGCTTCGGTCCCGGTGGTGGCTGCAACCAACACCACCGTGGCAGCCTCGGCTGCCAGCGCTCCTACTGGGGATCGCCCTCCGGGCTTGAACCCCGCCGTGGGAGCACACTTGAAGCTGCCTCAGTCCCAGCCGTATGGGATAGAGGTGGCTTCATGCCTGGCTACGCCTCGCCCTCCGGGGTTTGAAGCTCACCGGGCTGAGGCTGGTGCTTCCCTTTCGGGGGAGGCGCTGCCTCCAGAGCCGCCTTGGGGGGGTGTGGGGGGGGGTCTCTCGTGACCGGGGTAGCTTCGGGCTCATTTGAGCCTCCCCCTTCGGGACGGGAGTTTCGCCAGGCTGAGGTGGCGCTCTCCCTTCGGTGATGATGCCTCCTCCGGTGCAGGCGGCTGCACCTGGCGATGCTGCATGCGTGCTCGCCCGCTGTCCCCCGGGTCTGTCACCCACTCCTCGGCCTTGAGCACTGATCCTGCGTCGGTCAAATTCCGCTACTCTCTCCGTGGGATCCGCGGTGGCACCAACCTTGTCTGGGTTCTGGGCTTTCCCCGCGGCGGTTGGCACTTGCTGCCTCAGCTGCGGATGGGCTCCGGGTCCGGCCAGGCGGGGGCATTTGCCGCCCATGCCGGCGGGGTTGGTACCGGGACTGACACTGGGTGCTGTACCTGTTGTCTCCTCTGTTCACGGGCCGTGTCCCCCGTCTTGCTGGCGCCTACTTCCGTGACTTCGACCCTGCCTGTGGCTGGGATCTCGTCCACTGGGCTGGGTCTCAGCTTGCGGGCTTGGGTCCGGGCGATTTATGAGGTAAAAAACGCCGCGCCTAATGTTTTTGGGTTATTGATTTGGATCGGAGGTAGTTGTTTTGGTTCGAGGAATTCCGAAACAATACCGACGATCCAACTCAATAACCTCAACATTAGGCGTCTAGGGAAGGGGGGGGTTTTTAACCTCATCATAACTGTAACTTTGCAAAAAAATCTGTGGTTCTTGTGTTTCCCGTACAGACATTCCCCTACAATGGCAGCTTTCTTTATGCAATTCAATTTCTCACCCCTATTAAAAAATGAACGATCCTATGATTGCATTAAATTAATGTTCCCCTACGTCATACGGTTGACAACAATCTTTTGACCAATTAGAATGCGGCTTATAATGCATTTACACCAGATTATGCAAATCTTAACAATTACATTTATTCATGTTATGGGGCCACCACCAAGGATTAACGGTATTTTCATGATTTTGTGGAGTTTCCACGGGAGTTTTTAAGAAGGAAATTCACATGGAAAATGGGGAACTTTTACCATTCAAGTTTCATTGTGTAGTACTTTGTTTGAAGTTTTATATCATATGCCAATGGAATGTACATCGTTCTGGAAACAGCAGTTTGAAGTTCAGATCAAGTGTTGGCCAAGTGACTATGTGGGCTGCCGTGAATCATGGTGATAGCCTGCTTAGGCTTTGGTGGGAAGGAAGACAATTGCAACGTTTTAGTCCGCGTTTTAGTTCTTTCACAGTCAAAATTCAATAAATTTTCGATGAAATCTCCTCAGAAGCCAAAACTAGGTCATAGCACTCATAACATAAAAATTTCAATTCAACCCCATTGACAAATTTTAGTCTATGAGATGAACATAATATATTGCCATTTGCATGTAGGGTAAATAATGTTTTGAAACATAGTTCATTAACAAACTTTTTCAGGAATCCCTACCCCAAAGTTCACTGTTGCTCCATCAAATTGCAATATGGTATGCTTTAGTCTTGAAACCTTGTCGTATTGAGAAAAGTGAGGAGGGAATGGCCGCGTTTTTATTTTATTTTTTTCGAAATGACACTAAAATATGACCGTTTTCACCGAAAAGTGATATTTACACCAACTTTCATCCGCTCAGAAAAAAATGGTGAGGCCTTATTTTAAAGGTTTACAGGAAAATAGAACCCCCCAAGGTTTTATGTCTCTAAAATCACATGAAAGTGACTATACTGTGGTTGACAATTAGCCATCTTCCATCAACATTATCGGATTGAAAACATTAAAAAAAGGTTTAACCTTATCCCAAAAAGTGAGGAGGATGGCTAGCACGATGCGGCTCACATGAGACATCTGAGATTTAAATAAGTATCAACGAAAAAAAGTGAGGAGGAGGGCTAACAAGTACAAGAAATTTTTTTATGCGTCCTTACAGTTACATGGGGGTTTGGTGTTCAAAGACAGCTTGAGATCTAAAAATATCAACGAAATTTCGGAACTTTTAAAAAAAATAACCTGAAAAGTACACCAGAGAAGTCCCATCTTTCTCTGATTACTAAACGAGTCCTTGTGTGTCTAACCCTAGAAGCATACAGACCATGGATGCAATGTCATAGACATAAGCCAAAGCCCCTGCCCATGTGGTTTTACGTGAGTGGTTCTATCTTCAACTCTTGTGCATGCAAGAACACAAAAAGAATCTAAACTTGACAAAAAAAACAACTCCCTTTTTCGGCTGTCCCGTTCTTGCTTTCTCGTTTCAGTATGGAACATTGACTGTAATGTACGTTGTTTATATGTTAGAGGTCATACCTGCCAGGTGATTCCCCAGGTCACTGTATGCATAAATTATACACTGAAACGGGACGTCGACCGTTGACATGGTTGATGTCTGTGGGTTGATGTCATGCCGGATGTCATGTGTGTGGGAGATACGGGTTGTTTGTTTTGAGTTTGGTGCATCAAGGATTTGGTTGCAGTGGGGGGATGGGGACTCATTTTTACGTTTATAGTCAACTTTAAAACATAAGGTATCCTTAAACTTGTATCCATTGTTCAATTAGTTAAGTTCTATGGCGGTCATCTCAAGTTTGAGTCTGAGATCGTCCCTCACCCTCGCTGTGATCCTCGTACTGGCAAAAGCAAATCGCCGTTTCTTCCAAGCAAGAGTCTCTTGTTTCTCCCATTGCTTTGTGCCGGTAGCAGGGAAGTTGCAACCCAAGGTGCAGGTAGCGGGCGATATCTCCGCTAGAATTGCCGGTTGCAGTCATGCTAGGAGCTAGCAGTAGATTTCCGTTGTCAAAGGCGAGTTATGTACGTAATCCACTACAGGGAGATTCTGCGCCCCTCCGCACGAGAACATTCAGATAGGTGGAGTATCTGCGGCCTGCGAGCGCAAAGAGAAAATACAGAGGCGGAGTGTCTGCGCTTGAGCGCAGGAAACACACCTCCGTCACTATTATAGTGATGGGAAAAAACATGCGCTCGAGCGCAGAAAACCATAGCGGAGTGTCTGCGGCCCGAGCGCAGGAAAAAACCTCCGTACTACTATATAGTGAGGGGAAAAATCCTGCGCTCGAACGCAGAGAATCCATAAACGGAGTGTCTGCGCCCCGAGCGCAGGAAGGAACACCTCGTCACTATTATAGGAAGGAAAAAATCCTGCGCTCGAGGCGCAGAGATCCATCGGCGGAGTGTCTGCGCTCGAGCGCAGGAAATCCATAGGGGAGTTCACGTAAACCTATACTATAATAACAATATAGTAATGCGAGAGTACTCCGCTGACGGATGTTTCGCGCTACGCTCCACTGGTGGATTTATGTGGCTCGGCTCGCTGGAGGAGTTCTGCGCTCACTCCGATGTGGATGTTTTCGCTTCGCTCGCTGATGGATGTTCTGACCGCTCGCTCCGCTGGTGGATCTTACGCGCTCGCTCCGCTGGTAAATGTTCTGCGCTCGCTCCACAGGTGGAGTTCTGCGCTCGCTACGCGGGGGTTGGATGTTCTGCGCTCGCTCAGCTGGTGGATCTTCTGCGCTCGCCTCTATGGCGGGGCATCTGCTGGTCACGTCAAAATATCCAAAATAGGGCCTACTTTATGCAGTTTATGGGTTCAATGCAAATAGTTGGGTTTAAATAAACAATTTTTATTTCGACAATTTAAAAAACGATCGCTCGCGGGGGTGATTCTGCGCTCGATCGCTGGTGGATTAGGTTCTGCGCTCGCTCGCTAGTGGAATTTCTGCGCTCGCTCCGCTGGTGCATCTTTTGCGCTTGTTCAAGATGGTGGATCTTCTGCGCTCGCTCCGTGGGGATGTTCGCCACTCGCTCCGCTAGTGGATCTTCTGCGTCGCGCCGCTGGTGGATCTTTGCGCTTGTTACGATGGTGGATCTTCTGCGGCGCTCCGTGGTGGATCTTCTTGCGCTCGTTTGGCGAGTGGATCAACTGCACTCGTTTGGCTAGCGGGGCATCTGATTGGTCAAAATATCACAAATGCTTTAATTCAATCAGTTTCAATGCAAATAATTTGGTTTAAATAAACAATTTTATTTTCATAGTAAAAAATAATGAGAATATTGTTGCTATGTTGAACGACTTTTAAAATCATAATAAACAATTTTATTTTCAATTAAAAACTAATGAGAGGATGTTGCCTTTTGAACAGCTCAGAAACACCGGCTCCGCTGGCGGATATTTCTGCGCTCGATTCACTGGCGGATGTTCTGCGCCTGCTCCGCTAGTGGAATTTCTGCGCTCGCTCCGCTGGTGGATCTTCTGTGCCCGCTACGCTGGTAGATCTTATGCGCCTTGCTCTGCTGTAGGTCATCTGTTTAATATCAAAAATAATAGGGCATAAAAATTATTCGATCTACAAATATTTTTTTACCGGAGATATCATAGCAAGGCTCTATTAGACCACAAAATACCAAACAAAGGTAACCGATTGTGGTATATTGTGTATATGAGAGTATATAGAACCTACAATTATTTTGTGCGTAGTTGTGGTATGTGATCTTATCATTGACTATAAAGTGGGTACTTCACGTTCACTCCGCAACCGACCCGCACCATGTAAGCCTATACACCAAGGTTCCCCTGGCCCGCAATTCTAAGGCAGCCCTGTACATTGTGGCCGATGGTGGAGCTGTTGTGTTTATTACTGTGGTTATATTGTGGATATGATGAGTTACTCCATTTGGTTATTAGTTCTGATTTATCGAATCACGAAAGCATATACCACAATATACCACAATCAAATTTGGGTAGATTTGTGGTCTATGGAGGGCAAGTATGATGAAGTTGTGGTATATTGTGAATTGTGAAAGTCCTCAACATATACAGCCTGCAGTGTTAGGGTTATTAAATCAAAGATTTTTTGTTTACTGAAAAGCACTGTTGCGAGGGGATGGGCGTAATTTTCATTGGTGGGGCCTATTAGGCCTAGCCCGGGGAGGCCTATAGAGTGTGGCGTTTGCGAAATATAAATTTTGTTGCATCTGTTTATTAAACATTTTTTCATCATATATTCTCTAACACCAAATCATTTATCTTTTTGGGACAATGGTAGTTCTCCGAAAAGGACTGTTTGGGTGGTTCTTGAAGAACCGTGTCTATACTGCTCACATTCGCAGGGGTGCCGGTGAGGACTTAATCACGAAGTTTTAGTAAACCTATTAACAACGAAGCTTTTCCCTATATTTTCCAACATATACGTGGTTATTTTGTAAAACAAATACGCCAGGAGGCCACATCATATTGTGATCATGATGGTGATGTGAGTCGAGTGTTTGTGTGTGTGTGTGGTGGTGTGTAGGTGGGTTTGTGTGTGCACTTAGTCGTATTATGTTTTAATTTGTTTTATTCTTTCTACTTTGGATTCCACAAATTATATTATTAGATACCACAACTAGTGATATATTAGGTTCAATTTTTTTTCAAAATTACCAAGGATCGGCCAAACAATAGGCGTCGAATATGGTATGCTTGTTTAATTCCAATATTCAATCAGTTGTTTTTAATGTGACAGAAAAAAATTGGTGTTTGGCGAGCCTCCATTTCGTTCATTTTGTTTTTTAGAAATTATATAATTAACACCCTCTTGTATTTGTTCAATATTAAAACGAATTTTTTTACTGTAGGAAACAAATTAAAATTATAGCTGGGTCCAGATTAAAAAGAGTAAATATTCCGAGGCGATACTTTATAATACAGGAAAATGTATATATTTTAAAATATGCCATTAAAAATTTAAAACACCTCTCATCATTACTACCTTCAGATAAAAAACAACGCACATAGCAACTTGGCAATTATTGGCATGCGCAACGTCATTTTCTACACTGCGTGTGACCACAAACACGCTGAAAATGTACTCAGTACAGCTTTGTGGTAGTAAAGACGTACAACGTTTGGTTGCCTTTCATGATGGTTGAATATATGAGTAGTCATAGAAACGAGAAAGGGATTTCCCGATACCGTGCCAAATTATTAAAATGTTGCATTTACCGTACACGAATTAAAGGGGCAGCAATGCTTTTACACAGTTAGTATAGTACCTATCCCAGTTGTTTTTCCATTATTTTATCAAACGACCAGTACAATGTGTAAGTGTATGAAAATGGGTCTATGCAATAACTTTTAAATAGTTTATGAGTTGCTCTTTAGTAAAATAACTCTACATGACATGATAGAAGATTGAATGAAAAAAAAAACAAGGAGAGGAAGAAGAGGTAGGAAGGAAGAAGGGGAAATGAAGGAAATTATCTTTATCATCTTGTTTATTTTTCTTTTCGGGGAATTGCAGCACACAGGCAATGCCCGTATTAGAAGTTCTGAGGAGATAATGGCCTCTACATTACATGGCATAAAACAGTGTTCAGAAACGCGCTGGCCGTAAATTGTTTTTAGATTTAAAACAGTTCCAACTCTAAACACTGTGGGAGTCGATTACCTAAACACCTAACGTCAAATGCTTTTAAAAACATATTTAAATTGTGATACATGGTTGATATATAAGTTGTTTAGTATTAAACAAATATTTTCACAATGTTTAGAAAATTGGTACAAAAAATGTTGTTAGAAGGGTTTAGTGTAATATACCGGTTCGCAGTGTATACACTGAAAACAAAATTGTTTACACAACACAACTATGTACATTTAAAAAAAAATGGAATTTAAGTATTTTGATGAAATGACCAGCGGAGCAAGCGCAGAGAAACTCACAGCGTAGCAAGGGCAGACAAGATCATCATGCACCAGCGGACCGAGAGCACAGATGACTCCGCCATCGGAGCGGTGGGGTTATGAGTTGTTCTAACGGCAACATCTTTTTATTTTTACATTAAAATAAAATTGTATTAAAACCAACCTATTACATTAAAAAATGAATTAAAGATTTTGATATTTTGAGCCAAACAGCTTGCCCCGCTAGCAAAGAGCGCACAAGATCCACCAGCGGAGCGAGCGCAAAAGATCAACCAAAGAGGAGCAAGCGCAAAAGATCCACCAGCGGAGCGATGGCAGAAGCAGACAGAGCAAAGGTCACCAGCGGAGCAGCGCAGAAATTCCACTAGCGGAGCGAGAGCAGAAAATCCACCAGCGGAGAGACGCGACGCAACATCCAAACGGACGCGAGAGCCAGCAGAACATCCGCCAGACGGAACGGTGGGTTAGGTTGTTCAAAATGCAACACCCTCATTATTTTTTACATTGGAAATAAGAATTGTATTTAAACCAAACTATTTGCATTGAAATAACAATAATTGAATTAAAGTATTCGGCTATTTTGCATGACCAAGCAGAGGCACCGCCAGTTTAGAACGGAGCGCAGAAGCACCGCCAGCGGACAACGAGCGCAGTTGATCCAGCAGCGGAGCGAGTGCAGAACATCCGCCAGCGGAGGCGAGCGCAGAACATAGCAGCGGAGCGAGTGCAGAACATCCACCAGCGGAACAGCGCAGAGAACAATCCACCAGCGGAGTATCCCCCCCTCCCCCCCCCCCCCCGAGTATATCTCGCAGGTACTATATGGTTTATACGACGAGGTAGTTTTAAATCGAGCGCAACACTCCGCCGACGGATTATTTTCTGCGTAGATCGCCAGGATTTTGCTCCACTATAGTGCCGGAGGTGTTCCTGCGCTCGAGAAAGGACACTCCGCCTATGGATTTTCTGCGCTCGGCGCCAGGATTTTTTCCCTCATTATAGTGATGGGCGTGTTTCCTGCGCTCGAGCGCAGACAGACACTTCGCCTATGGATTTTCTGCGCTCGAGCGCAGGATTTTTTCCCTCACTATATAGTGAGGAGTGGGTTTATGCGCTGGGCGCAGACACTCCGCCTATGGATGTCTGCGCTCGAGCGCGCAGATACTCCACTATCGGAGGTTCTGCGGAGGGGCGCACAGAAGCTCCCGGAGTGGAGAACCCCCATACATGCAAAGGCCCACTTCTACCTCAAGTTCAAACCGGTAGTTCAGGACAAGGGGAGGAATCTGCCACCACCACATACCTCAACATGCAGTTTATTCCGTGAGGCTGCCAAATTCATCAATGGGTGGTGGAACAATACAAATTCCTTTCCCAGACAGACAAGTTCTGCATTATAAATTTATAATGTCCTCAACGTTGGATTAAATTAGTTTCTTGTATTATCCCAAAGAGAAAACCCGGGTACATCGATCATCCATGGTTTATTAAAAACCCGGGATAAAACCAAACTTGCGTGCACTTGAAGTATTATTTCAGCATCGTCAGGTCACCATTGTATAATAAACGATATTCAATAAGGCATGAATTCACTTGTCAACCAAATATTATTGACTAGATATATCTCACATAAAAAAAAACATTTACACAACGTTATGTTTCTCTGTTGTTGTTGACATGGTTGTCAGTTTACTATACTATGTTTGTTAGTTTACGGAGTGTCGCCTTACATTCTGTGATTTCATGCATTCGTGGCTCTCATGCTCTGCCCTTCTAAATCAACGCTGGCTGAGCCAGGGTAGTCAGGGAAATTTTATCCAGTTAAGGGCCAACCTTTATTCAAAGTTGATCTGTTAGTCTTGATACGTCACAAAAGCGAGTCATGTTGCGGTATGACCATCACAATGCGAGGTCAGTGAGATATCACTGACCTGTGTCTTGTATGCGTATATTATGTAACAAAGATTGATGGTACGCAAAATATACATAAAGTTAGAATGGGCTTCGGTGCCGCCGTGCCTTAGCCTTCCCGCTTTGCTGGTACCCCGTGGGTTGCCAACCCAGGGGGGGGGGGCAGGAATGATCCCTGTGGGCGTCACGGCACGTATCCTGGGTCAAACCTAGGGCAGGCAGATGCTTACGGCGGGTAGCAGCCAGCTCAGGGTTGGATTCGGTTGGAAGCGTCAGGTCCGGAATACAAGAGATAGCGGAACTCGACGCAAAGCAGGGAAATCGTTCCGATCCCCTCGATTCTCGGGGGGCTTTTGGTCGAGCTTCTTCCTTAGCCTCCCACAAAGACGGGCGATTGGCGGAAGCTTCTCATTCTGAAGCGCCAGGGGTTGGCGAATCCCACAACATCACGTATTTGGACGATGGCGGGTTTCGATAAGTGGGTGCAGGACGAAAAATATTTTTCCGGCCACTTCATCGTTCGTCAGCTCGCAGACTTCCTGAATTACCTTTATTCAGTAGTGGCCTAGAACGAACATAATCGAGAATTACAGGTCAGGAGGTTATTAAGGTCTATCACGAGGTACGGCCCCTGGGGATTGATACAGCGAGGGTTTGATGAGTTTTTGAACCGCCTATTACTTAGCATGTTCAACACCCGGCCGCCAAACAAGGCCATTTATGCCTGGGTGGGGCCCCTGCCAACCGCCCTACGGAGTTTGATAGGTGTACCGTTCGAGCCGATGGGTTCCGCCAGTCTGGCCGCCGTTACGTCCAAAACTATTTTCCTGCTGGCGATGGCGTCGGGCCGTCGCGCCTCCGAACTGCATGCATTGTCGGTGGGAAAATTTATAGTTTTTGGACGTTTCGGTGCCACTCTCCATTTCCGCCCGGGTTTCCTTCAGAAAAATGAACCACCTGGCTTCAGGGCCCCGCCATTGTCAGTTGGTTCTTCCGTACGGGAGGACCGACTGTGGTGTCCGGTAAGAGCTCTTAAATATTACCTCTCCCGTACGAAGGCCCTTCGTGGTAGGGTAGAGCAGCTGTTTGTGATAACACGACCTCCGCATACGGCTGCCTCGAGAGAGACTCTGGCACGTTGGGTCTGCAAGGTTATCAACCAGGCCAATGCGGTGAACGCCGGCGAACGTGCTACGGCTCATTCCACCAGAGCTGTAGCAAGTTCTGCTGCCTTTCACCGTGGCCTCCGCCTAGAGCAAATCATAAATACTGTTGGCTGGCGCTCATCCAATTCCTTCATAACAACATACATGAGGGATATGAGTCCTGAGGCCGGCGGTTTTACTCGCGCCGTCCTCGAACAGCGTGAGCATGATTAGTTCAGGGTAAGTCGATTCCCGGGACTTTAACCGGAATAAACTTATGTGGTGGACGGGGAGCGAAAGTGGGGCCTACTTGTCCTAGGCCTTTAGTAGCTTTTGCTCTCTGTATCCAAGGGTGGTGCTTACTCGCGGCCGCCCTTTGAGGGTCGCCTTCGGGTTTGTTCTACTCTTGGATTTTCTATTCGAATCGTGTTAGTCTCTTTTCGGGCGACAACTACCTCCGGCCTATGGTCAGTGCTAGTCTGGAAAAAGGGGTATTTCAATGTGGATGCAATTTGTTATTATCGACATTGGAAACCCTAAGGAGATTTCAAATATGAGGGAGTTTGTTTGAAAACAGTATTGTTTTCTTAACTCCCGTTATTTGGAAATCTCCTTTTTCCAATGTCGATCCCTTCCCACCCAGCCCCACTGGTTGTCGCCCGAGAGGTGAGCCTATGGGGTTGCGGGAAAGAGGACGAGCATGATGGGATCGCCGGTGACGTCAGTGGTATGACGTCGCCAGGGATCGCCTGAATAGAAATTTGTGTATATTAGTTTTGGGGGTCATCTTGTGCACCAAAGACGATGCAATTTGTTATTATCGACATTGGAAACCCTAAGGAGATTTCAAATATGAGGGAGTTTGTTTGAAAACAATACTGTTTTCAAACAACCTATCAGACTCGCCACACAATGGCAGCATCCCCCTGTCGATGCTGCTCCTCCGGTCACGCAGGTAAACTTTAAATTTCAATATTTCCAGGTATATCGCAGGATTTTCATCAGGCACCGCATTATTGGCAATGTTTTTCCTTCTTAACCATGTAGACATTTTAAAGATTCAGATCGGCAAAAGCGGAAAAATCATTCGACATCGGTTGATCGAGAAACTCAATCTGTAGTTTGCATTTCTATATGCTTCGCGTGCAAACTACAGATTGAGACTTAAAATTAAATTAAAGTTGAGGAAATAATACCTTTCTATTGCTTTTTGTTTGACATCAATCGGAGCTTCCGTTCAAAAGTTATGGTCGAAAATGTAACTTCGCAAATGGAAATTTCCTATGATATTTCTTATGTATTTTATTGTTTTCTCAAGCTGCGATATTTAATTGTTTCCAATTTAAAAATTCATATCTCAAAAAGGAATGAGCTTTTAAAGGTGGTTGTTCCGATTTATGTGTATTGTGTTCTCTACTTGATATGAGAGCCTGGTACTTGCACATACACCCCATCAAGTACCATGGGAAACAAACTTGCGGTTTTGATGGTAGACGCAATACTTGTTACATAGCCCTATTCAATACTGTACTAATATTGATGGTTAACCACTAAAACGGTGGTTTTTCTTTTATATCTTGGGAATGAAATGGATTTGAGGGCTCAAATTTCAGGACGACAATGAGAAAAAATCCGACTTTGATCTGATATCAAAATCCGCTATACTTCCGGGTAAACCGGGGTTCCAAAGACGATCGGAAACGCACCTTTAATCTCATTCCACAATATCTGTTAAAATTCAAGCACTTATTTTCTCATTGATATAAAAAGTAAACGACATTGCTAAAATATATTAAAACTTATTAAAACAGTGTTCTAGACCTAAATTGCTGATTATTACCCTGGAGCTATCACACATTGGTAACACATCTCAAGTACAAAGGTTGAGTGATTAAATCTGTAGAAGCTGACAGGAACCCCTGAAACGCGATTCTTAAGTGCTGCAAGCGGTGCCTTAAGAGAGGGGGCCAAGACAAAGATGTACAGGTCAAAATTTTTAAATGATCCAATCATGTTGAAAAGTATACCATATTATGGGTCAAACCATAAGGATTCAGAAAAGGTTAGTTTGTAATATGTACAGCCTAAAGTTTCAGAGTTAGAGGCTAAAAACAGCAAAAATCAATAAAAAGGGTCAATACCAGTTGTACAGGGGTCAATTTTAAAATGCTCGGCTGGATAAAAAATGGTGCAAATTATTGGTGGAGATCATAGGATTAAAATAAGGAATAGTTCGTGTATCAAATGCTGCTAAGAAGTAGGGGTAACAAGATCAAGCCCCCATGAATGCAAAAAATGGACGTTGACCTTCTGGCCACCTACATGGAAACTAAGCATTAAGACGTTAAAACTATTCCTTATTTTAACCCTGAACTCACCAGAATTTGCACCATTATGTATCCAAATCGGAGCAACTTTAAAATTTGACCCCTGTACAACTGAAATTGACCCTTATTATGATTTTGATGTTTTTACCCCTATAACTCTGAAACTTTAGGTGTACATAGTACAAACTATACCTTTTGAATCCTTATGGTTAGACACATAACATGGTGTGCTTTTCAACATGATTGGATCAATTAAAAATTGACCCCTGTACAAATTTGTTTTGGCCCCCTCTCCTTAAGGCACCATTGGCGGCACTAAGAATCATGTTTCAGGGGGCCCTGTCAGTCTGTCAACATATTTAATCACTCAAACCTTTTGTTACTTGAGATGTGTACAAATGTGTGCTAGCTCTCGGGTTAATACTCCAAAGTGACTTTGAACAATATGTCCTTGCGGTGTTGGTGTCAAGGATTTCTCAAAAACGATTGATCTTAGAGAGATGGAATAAAAAGTAAATTAAAGCATACCAAATTGGAGTATGCATGAACAGAATATTTCATTAAGCCCCCCATGGGAACTTGATATAAGGGGGGGGGGGTCATTGGTCAAGAAAGGAAAAAATAATTATTTTTGCAACTATTCACTTTGGAGATATCGGCAATTTAGTCTAGAAGAAACAGTTTTATAGTTTAATATATTGTAGAAATGTTGTTACTTTTATTATCAATTAGAAAATAAGTGCTTGAATTTAACAGATAATTGTGGAAATTAGAGATTAAGAGCTCATTTACTTTTTGAGATATGAATTTTTAAAGTGGAAAAAAAAATTAAATATTGCAGTTGAGAAACCAAAATACATACGAAATATCATAGGAACTTTCCATTTGCGAAGTTACGTTTTCGACCATAACTTTTGAACGGAAGTTCCGATTGATGTCAAACAAAAAGCAATCTAGAAAGGTATTATTTTCCTCAACTTTAATTTGTAATAGTTAGTTTTAGCCCTCCCAAGGGTTAATTCCACCTTAACTTTTAAATTAGTGAACTGAAGTCACAGTTACTGGGACTATCTCAGAGACAAGAGGCATGGACTCATAAGTGTTGCCCTGGTTTACGAGTATATGAAACAATTTTTATTATAGTTGGAGTAATAATTTCTTGGCCAAGGAGTACTAGGGCATGCCCCGTTCCCTGCCAAAATGAAGCACCATTCATCCACTGGGTTGGACGTACACGCAGTTAACGCAAAAAGCAACGCACGAGTGTGCCATGGCCAAGAAAATTATCACTCAAACTATAGCTCTGAATATTAATAATTTGCAAATCCTTTTTTCTTTGGGCTGTTCAACGGCATGCTATAGGTTTTGTAGACGGAAGTGCTTGTCTTGTAGTACGAGGTGCACCCAGTGCTATTGAAACGTTCATCATGTAGAAGTTCCTTTTAATAGGATAATTTTAGTATTCTGCCACCTCTAGCAATTCAATCGGTTTCAAAAGTTAATAATCCAAAGGTGAAAAAGAAGTAGGTTTATTTCGGATTGTCACTTTTCAATGTCTGGCATGTTTTCTTCCTAAGTTGACGCATGCATCACCCACAATTTGGAGTGGGTGTTTTAATCGGGGATCAAAAAATCAATAACACACCAAAATCATGACTATAAACCTTAACACGTCATGGGGTTGTGCGCTATAACACGTCAGAACGGCAATAGAAGGCAATACAAAAGTGTCTCCTGAAGTCCCACCGGCAATACCAAGCAATTAGTGCCTTGCACTACCGGTGAGCCATTTTCCCTCCAGTCAAAAAACATAGCTTTGAAATCTCACTGGCAATGGGTCTCCTGAGGGGAAGATGTCACACTGGCAATAGAAAGCAATTGGTTTTCACCTGTCTTCTATGGGGAAACAGCCAAAAGGCAATGCGAAGTAATGACCAGAATGTACGCTCTACTTTCAAGTTCGCAAATTTGAAGTTCAATGTATAGGCAACATCGGGGGAAAACCCTGCAGTACTTCGGGAAAGAGTGCATGGTGGGATACAAAATAGCGACTGAAAACTACTTGTATGCTGTGGGGACATCTCGACGGCAACAGAAAGCACTTGGTTTTTGGCAGGCTCCTCAGGGGAAAGCGACCGAGGGGCAATAGACAGCAGTGGGTGTTCTGAGGGGAAAGTGTCTCAGTGACAACAGCCAGCAATGCCTCAACAAAAAATAGTTCCTGCCGTCCGAGGAGCAGAATTTGGCAACTGAGGTAACTCAATTGCTTGTAATTGCCGTTCTGACGTGATAGGGTTAATATGGCTGCAAATGCTGCTTGAAACTAGAATTGGCAGACAATCGGAATTTAGAGCCTGGGCTTTTCTAACTATACTAACATGGGGCTAATCCTATAGATGATGTGACATGTGACATCACTTTGGCAGACACCGATAGAACTGGCAGACAATCAGAATTTAGAGCCCAGGCTTTAATTTCTAACTGCACCAAATGACCAGTCGCTAATCGGCATTTCAACCTTGAAAACAGATGTAACATCATCTATACACGACAATGCAGATTTCAGCCCTTAAGCAACATCAGGGTACATCCAAATGTAACCACTAAATTATGGGATGGTTTCTTTTCAGGTGTCTGATGATGAAGATGAAACCCATCCTAATATTGACACACCCAGTCTGTTCCGATGGCGACACAAGGCCAGGATGGAACGGATGGAAGATGCCAAGAAGGAAAGAGATCAACTGGATAAAAATGTTACAGAGTAAGTTATATAAATAATCCTGGAAGTATTTCCTAGCCTTAACTCACAAGCAGTGTTTTCAGGTGGGCTACTACACCTTACAACCCTACAAGACAATTTTTCTGGCGAGTCTGGTAAGCTATTTAAACATCCTTTGTGTGAGCACTACTGACACAGGACCACAACATTTTATCTTGTCAACCAATAAACCTCTCTAAATCCTACAAAATGATAATTTTTCACTTTTTTAGGCCCTACACCTCACAGTGTTAGATTTTGTGATGTGTGTGGGGAGTTGAGGCTAACTGTTATAGGAGCTCACGTTTTCTTTTTTTAATCCAGAGCTTTGTGTGCACAGGTCACTCTGGAGAAAGATGGAGACTAATTCACAGTGGCGTAACAGGCGGGGGGCAGGGGGGACAGGTTGCCCCCCCCCCCGACGACTTTGGCCGGGAAAAAATTTGCAAAAATCATGCTAAATCAGCCGTTTTTAGCCCTCTTACCAGGAAAAATTGGCCTTTTGACCCCCCTGAGAGGGAAAATTTACCAAGACTGGGAAATTTGCCCCCTCAGAGCGGGCAGGCCCGTTACGCCACTGCTAATTCATCCTTGTTAACCCAGAGAACTGTGGGAGAGCGTGGCCTAGTGGTTAGGGTGCTTGCCGGTGGCGCAAATTTAAAAAAAAAAAATCACGGGTTTGAATCCCGATGTGGACACTTTCTGGGATTTATCTGGGTACTCAATTCTGGATTTGATTTGTATACCAGCCATTGATTAAAAACAGAATACTACTCTCCTCCATGGTTCACTTGGAAAATTGGGCAAATGAATCATGAAAGCATCTCGTCCTTCAGAGGGGATGTTAAGCCATCGGTCCCGTGTACAGAGAGCCACAACTGTAAATGTACATCGCAGCCAGTTTCGAATAAGATTAGGGTGAAAACCCCTGACTGTTCTCAATCCGCCCCAGCCTAAAAAAGCGGGCCATGTTAGGAGCATCCATATCATGGATATACACGGCCCTGGATCAGCTTACTCAGCTGATTAAATCCCGACACCACCACAAGCCATCACCAATGATTTGTGGATATGCATAGAAGAAGAAGAACCCAGAGAACTATGTAGTTTCTAATCAAACAAAAAAAAATGCATTTAAGGAAAATACTCCTGGTGCAATGAGTTAGTAGCACATGGGTGTTTAGAGCTTTGTGCACTGGTACTTTTCTCGGGGTACATATAGACTACTTAAATAGATAGTACATAGATGTGGGTTTTGAGAGTTACTAAATGGTAGAATTCACATACAAAAAATGTTATGTCATTTATCTCTTAACAGAGCTAAAGTGAAAGTAGAAATTGAAACAAGAAAGGAAGAACTTGTAAGATTGAAAACCACACAGGAGAAACGGGAGGTAGGCCATTGCTAAATGTAGTTAAGTATGGGTTATTTTGCCATATTTATTAGGCTTTACAGTCCTAGTAAGCTTGCAAATGTAACCAAAAAACCCATAGCTGGCAAAGGAAGTGTTTACAAACTTTTTTACAAGGAGACAAGCAAACAGTGCAAACAATTTTAGTTCTTAAATGAGAAAGAGTGCGTGTGTGTGTGGTGTATGTTGTGTGGGACATGTGTAGTATGCCAAAATAAGCCACTTAATATGTGTGGGGAAATGCACTTTTATTTTACGATGTCAATGAACCCCCAGATTACAAATTTGACTTAAACATCTATCTTGTGTTGGTATTTTTGAAGGCCAGACAGGCACAGAAATAGTAAGTGCTATATGAGGGTGCAAACCACTGTTTTGCAGAAATGCGAACACTCAACAGCAAATTAGGCAATCTAGCCCTACTTTAAGGGGGGAGAAATATCTTGGCCACTTTTGTCTAGACTTTCTGAACAAAGGTCAGGAAAGATAATGAATGTGTGTGTTCGATGACTGGATGGTATGGTTAGAGTTTGGGGACAATTTTAAATTCTAACTATTTATTGGAGTTCTGTATGGGCTATGAAGCATTTGGTGGATTTGGTAGGAAGGGTAAGAAGTTCTTGACATAATATTAGATTTTGAGACAGAAACTAAGTAGCTTTTCTGCATTTATAGTGTATGCAAGAAGTAGAAAATATATCTTTGGTGTATTATCCTATACTTATAACATCTGTCATGCAAAGATGTTGCTGGTGATATTTATGCATATTCATGAGCTAATTTGCATGTAATTTATGCAAAAACATAAAAAAATACATATGTTTAAATTGTAAGCAGAGGGACCTCCAACGTAAGCAGACTTTAGCTAGGGCTTCCATTACGTGATTTGTATAAGCTAAATTTGCTATATTTTATGCCAAAAATATGAAAATACATTTTTAAAGTTAAAAATGGTTATTTACTCTAACTTTATTCTGGCATGGTGGCTTACTACAAATATTCCAGGTGATTGCTAAAAGCAGGCAAGACCAGTGGTTTCCATAATCCAACTTGTTTGATCAAAGTTGGTGTGTTGAATGGTCCCCCCCCCCCAGCTTTAGCCATAGGGAAATGTTTGGAACTATTTGCCCTAGTTTTGTTGTGTGGAAATGATATGGAATTCAGAAAGAAAATGAAAAGTGTTTTGATTTTATACCCCTTATATGCATACCTATTACCAGCATACATATAAAGCACTATTCTGAATGTTATAGGAAAGGTAATTTCATGTAATGAGGCAAATCAGAGATACGAGGAATGGTGGTTTAATATAAAGAAGCCCTAATTAGTTACTCAGAGGGCGGTTATCATGTTGTGTCCTGAAATGAGCCAATCAGGATAGATTGTATCATAAGAGCGGTAGCACCCAGTGAGTTGTTAAGTTCATTTTGCTCTGTGCTGGCCGATTAACAAACACATGCATGATCCAGTTCTGGGCTAATTTTTAGGGCAAAATTACACACTCTGATTAAATTATATTGAAAATATAAATTGTGATCATTAAGAAAGTGGGATCACGTTGACAAAGTGTGCAAATCTAGTGTCTCAAATGCAAGTTCTTGAAATAGAGACCAGACCAACATTGAACCTGGATTTTGTATATAAACATGCCTAAAAAGTGGGGGGGGAACTGAGGAATAAAAGGGATTTGTAACAGTAACTTATGATGATCTGCTTATGAGTGTCTACAGTGGGTAAGTCTGGACTCAGAGATTTCGAAAATATTTTTTGTGTAATACTGAAAAATAGTAACTCTAGAACTAAAGATCGTACCCTAAAATGCACAATTCCGAAATTGAGATGAAACTGGGAATTTTCTTTTGAGCAGTAAAATTTAATGTGTACTATTACGTCCAATGGGCACTGTTGTATAACAAAAAATCCGATCCGGGGAATTTTATAACAAGTTGTGAGTGGTCTATATAAAGGAATTCGATTAAGCTTAGCAATTTCACACAGTGATTAGTATATGGACAAGCAATTTAGTACATGCAAAAAAACACGATTTTTTTGGAAATTGAGGGCGCCTCCTCAGGAAATCTTCTGAGTCGGCCTTTAAAAATCTTGGAGATCCAACCAAGGGGCGGGTTGACTCAATAGATGGCCTAATGGGCCAGATCTGGCCAGCGGACAATAATCGTATGTTTGACCATTGAGTAGCATGGCAGATGAACAGTAAACATACCGAAGAAAGAAAGGAGAAAGTGTTTTTTCCCTTAAAAGGCATAGTTTTGTGTGTTTGGACTCATGCCTACGAACAAATATAATTGAGAACCACCGTCTCATATCGTTTTGTACACACTGTGACAGAAAGCAAAACAAATAGAAAACAAGCTCAAAGAGTTAGACAAGAGGATGAGAAAAGGTGGAAACGGAAGGAAGCAGAACTGAAAAAGGAAAAGGTAAGCAATTAATCTAGTGCATTTTCCCCCATGTGTGACCTTTGACATATGTGATGTTGACCTTTGCCTCAGATTTGGGTCTGTGCTCAGGTCAGAGGTCCTCTTGACCAAATTGGTGTGGTCATAGGCATTTTCTCTGAAAGTGAATCTCAGATGACCTTGAACCTTTTGGGTCACTCCGAAACCCTTGCTAACAAAGGTCAAGCTGTCTTTTCCCTACCTGCCAAATATAAGCCCCCATATGTCAAAGCATACAAGAAACGCTAGCGGGAGAGAGCAGACAGACAGACAGATCATCTTTTTTAGTTAGTATAGATATATTTTGTTATTGCCCAATGAAGTAAGAGTAGTATCAAAGGAGTATTTTTTTACCAGCATACTGTAGGCAAAAAGTTTAGACAAAGGTTCATTAATGGAATGGACCATTGATTCAAAAGCTCAGATATGGAAAATCTCTGTCACCAATTCAAGTTTTACAGCATAACAAAAGGCTCACTTTTTGGATATATAGTTACTGAAAAAGTAAAATGATTTTCGCATCGAAACATGCTTTCACATTTACATCTATGTAACGGCATACATGCAATTGGTCAAAATGGATCACATGGCCAAGCATACAACACTGTTAATACAAGACAATGTGTCAAATGCAAAAAAAGTCCAAACTCTGGCAATTTGAGGCTGTAATTATGTTTATTGTTTTATCAGTTCTGGTTATTACGCATAGTGGGATTCATGAATAGGATTTGGGAAATGAAGTTTTTATGCTCTGGGGTTATTGCCCTTGGGCATAAATACTTCATAACCACAATTGTATTCATGAACCCTATTTAGGTTTATTACTTCAGTAACTCATTCACAGCGGTTTGACCCTGTGCAATTAGTCTCTTTTTTGAGAACACTTTTAATCAATGGGACACACATTGACAACTGATATTAAATAGGACACGCAAGAGCTATTCCTTTCTAAAAATCACAAAAAATCCATTGCAGGAATCTTGGCATATAGGCCTAAAAGGGTTCTGATTCTATGTTGTGCGATCTCTATATGCCCATTTTCCATAGAAAGACGTGTTAAAATTAATTTTTAGAAAAATTCAATTGGCCTGTTATGAAATTTTGTAAAATTTACAAAAGATTAGTTAGTGAAAAAAAGTATCCAAATCTTTTGTCAAAAACGGTGTCGCAGTTTATATTTTGGTTGTATTTTGGTTTGTCCATAATAAATGAGAATTTCAAACAGCTGTGATTGAGTGCATTCAATTAATTCAAAGGTTGTGGAGTATAAATAATACTGATCAAATTCGGTTAAGCAAAATGAAAAGTGATCAGCGTAATAATAATATAATGACATGCTTTGGATATAATTTTCAAGCAAAATTCTTAAGCACTAAGTCAGATTTCTCAAGTAGGGAAAGGTGTATTTTCTTTTGATAGAACACATATTCTCCGTTTTGGTAAAATATCCAAAAATATAAAATTGTTTAGATATCATGTATATTGGTTTAAGTGCGTGTTCCGATCGTCTTTGGGACTACCTTGAATTAGTATCGATTTTGATATCAGATGAAGGCCGTCTTTTTCTCATTGTCGTCATGAATTTGACCCCAAATCCATTTAATTCCCAAGATATGAACAAAAAACCTCCTGTTTGTGGGGTTAAACCATCATATTAGCACAGAATTTAAACAGTACTGTGTAACAATACTACGAGCAGCTTTGTGTCCTGTGGTTCATTTGCAGATGACACCATGGAATGTAGATACAATCAGCCATGAAGGATTCCAAAAGACTGTCATCAACAAGTATCAAGAAAAAGATGAGAGTGAAATGACCGACCAGGAACTTGAAGAGAGACATGTAAGTTAACCTAGTTCCCATACATGTACACCACGAATACTAAGCACACCCCTTTATTTTAAAAAAAAATCTATACTATAAACAAAAGCAGTTAGCATAAAATGGTCATACTACTTGTGACATTAATAATATCAATATTTCTAATTTGCTCAGTACTGAAGGTGTAATCTACACAACCAATTTCTTCATGGGAGTACCTTTGAAGTGACTGTTAAGTAGCCGCGGAGTACCCACCTGCATGGTACCACATCGCCGGCCACAAAAGTGGGGGTAATCACCTAGGTACACATGCAGTACCTTAACCACTAGTCACCACATACCGGAGTACCTACCATGCAAATGAGCTCTGAGCTCTGATTATTTAGTAATCTTATCCATTATTGAACATTTGATACCTTTGGTATAGGTTTTTACACAAAATGTCGTTTATATCGGGGTTTTGTTGATGCTGACTCAAATATAGATGTTATAAGCTGCAAAATAATCAGGAAAGGTGGGGTATGGTCGTGTTAAACAAACAATAGAATGTTGGCGCCCGTCTTATGGACCAAAGTCTGTCTATAGGCAGCGGTAGGGGAGGGAGTACCTTGTGAAGGGACTCAGAGGAGTAGCTGCAGAGGTAATCCACTACTGGTGGCCTAATGTGTGCCTGTCCGTCACTACAGGGGTACTGCAGCAGTACACTATAGGCTGGACTGCTAAGTTAATATAGTGTTATGCACCCAGTGGCTTACAGGTACTTCACAAGTTTTGGTTGGATACTGCACCGATGGTGTACAAGGAGGTCCCCTGGAGTAGAGCTTAGAGTAACATGTAGTAGCTAAGCTCTGGGTTACAACGTGAGTAGGGAATCTGTGTTGTTGGTTAGTTAAAATGTAGGTATAGATCTGGGAGTTACCGTTTAACTTCCTATCCGTTAACGGTCTGTATTTCCGTTCCTCTTGTTTTAAACGTGAACCGGTCATAAAAAGTTAACGACTGACGAATTTGGCCGCTTCCCGCAATGCAATTCTTGCACATAAATCGTTCGAAATCGGGTTACCCGGCTTTGAATTCGATCATAAATATATCTTGAACCAGAAAATGTTGTTTGTACTAACCTATGTATGAGTTGAATATCCCAAAGTCTGCAACCGACGAATCAATGTGGGAGCTTCCATTAGCGCTGTCATTTTACCTTTTTTGTAGATCCCTCTTGTAATTGAAGCCAAAATAATGGGGCCGTGTTATGCGGTGTAGATGCCGAAGTCGCTTCACTCACGTACAAGAATTTGGTAAACGGAGGATTTCCCTGTTTCAGTAAAAGTCGGAAACATTTCTAGAAGAAGCATTGGAATGTTAACTTATTTCAATGACCGGGGTAATTTGGTGAAAATTTGATTCAGACAATTTAAATACTACTGAAAAAAGTTAGTAGGCGTTTGTGAACGTGTAAACGTGTAGTGAAATTTTCTAAACGTGTAGTTGAACCTCCGTTCGTGTAAACGTTTAAACGGAAACGTCACAGCACTAGTTATTGTAATGAATGATAAGCACATGATTCACACAAAATATGTATTTTGGTGTGTATTCTACATAGCCTAAATGGTCTCATCTGAGGAAATGACTGGAAAAGGTGTAGCTCTTTGCGGTCCTTTTGCTTATTTTTAGACAAAACCAGGGGTTATAGCAAGCAGGGTGACTTAGGTACCAATGGCAATTCCACATAGTTTCTGCGTACATGTTGTTTCAGTGGTTGCCCAATTTCTCTGTTTTGACCTCCCTGCATGTGATTGACCATGACCCACCACTGGCTATGTACCTGGACAGAACTACGACAAACCACCTCCTAGGGATGTTTATTGTGCCCCTTCCATATCGTGTATCATGACGAAAAACAATTGCATTATCACGGTTAATGCTATGCTATGGTTAATCAGTGTGATTTAAGTCAAAACTGGTGGAAGTTGTGAATCCATTTTTAAGTTTGAAATCAATTGAAAGCCATATCATTACATAGGACATCACATATTACAAAATGCATGATTCCCACCTTATATTTAGCCAAAATAAATAGATGCATATTTAAAAATGGGTGTTTACCTGGTTTGTGTATAATATAAGTGAAAAAAACAGGATTTCTTGGTTTATTTGAGTAACCCAGCGGTAGGCTTTAATTAGAAAGTGAACTGGTTGCAAGGTTTCATTTGGAAAACATGGCTGTTTTTCATTTTTTTAAATAAGCAAAAGTACTCTCAAGGTATTTTATTAATCATGAACCATTGTTTTTTCTCATGATGTGTACCCTATTGTACATTGTTTAACGAATGCCATTGTTCTCATTTCAGCGAAATTGTGTGAAGACAAAATGAGAAGCTGGTGAGAAGTTTGGGGGTATGTCAAGATAATTAGTGACAGTCAGCAATTTCTTCTAGAAAACACCAGCTTGGTGTGTGAGGAGACATCCAATTACCTTGTCATCTGGGGTTCCTGGCTGTGAGGAGGTAGGTTCTAAACCTGTGAAAAGCTTGAGCAAACAGACATCATCATCAGCCTAAGGGTGAAGTCAACTATACTTTGTTCAGACTTGAGGTTCGAGGGGACATCATATGGAATCTGCATTCACAATAGCATTCGAATGTGCCGCCTTCGATTATGTTAGGTGCGTAAAGTGATGCCAATTAAAAATGGTTGCAATTTTAAGGTGGACGCATGCTTTCTAAGGTGACAAAACCAAGCACGGGCAGTGACCTCACCCTCAAAATGATATCGAACAGAGTATAATTACTCATTAGCTACTGATTTAGCATTTGAGAAAAAAATTATAGATCTAAATGCTTTTTGGTCAATACAAAAATCGCTGTGTTCAACCAGAAATAAGTTATATACTGGGTTGGGGTTGTAAATTCAAAATAGCAATTTTGAAATAGAGCACTTTCAAGTCTCGCCCCTTCACAGAGCAGGTGAAAATGGCGAAAAAGATAAAATTTACTGAGAGTTCAGCAAAAAAAACAAAAACAAAGTGGTTGATTTGAATGCCTAAGTTGAGGTGCTGGTTCCGATCGTCCACTGACTTTCCTGGAAGTAGTATCCATTTTTTTTCAGGTGAAAGGTCGTAATTTTCTCGTCGTCATGAAATTTCAGCCTTCAAACCATTCTTTCTGAAAAATAGGGTACAAAAAAGGCTGTTTTGATGTTAACTATCAATATAGCACAGTAGTGAATAGGGCATTACAAGATTGCAAAAATGCTTCTACCATCAAAACTGCAAGTAGGTTTCCCACAAAACTTGGGGTGAGAGTATGTAGGGCAAGGCTCTTATACCAAGTAAAGAATACAACAAACTTCAATCAGAACAAAAAAAAACCACCTTTTAAGGAAGAGAAGGTTTTGACAAATTCATTACACATCTTAAATTCAAAGAAATCATACTGAGATATTCTGGCAGCTCCCGATGTCGGTAAAGTTTAGAGTGTTCAAAAATGGCGGCACCAGACTTTTTTTTGAGGGAAAATGAAAATATGTGGAAAAGTGAATTTTGGGGGCAAAATTTCCAAAATTTTGGCCCCTAAAAGTGCTTAAAATTTTGTGAATTTTTGTCCCCAAAGCTGAATTTGGCCCAAAATCCATTATTTTTCCGGGGGGGGGAAGAAAAAAATTAGGGGAAACACATTGCCCCCCCCCCTGCAGAACCCATGCTGTTGGGCAGGGTTATGGTGGGGTATACTTCATCGGCAGACGTTGCCGACGCTAGTATCGAACATGCTTTGCATGCCTGATGCATGATCAAACACATGCGAAAGACTAGCGTCTGAGACGTTCCGATGAAGTAGAACCACCTTAAATCTGAGATTTGCACTCTTCTTTGTGGAAGTCACTTCCTTCTTTGTTTTTCTCACAGAAAATGGCCTTATGGAGCAAGTGGCGCACCAGTGTATAGTTATGCAAATGCTACTTGAAACTTGCAAGAGTTTAAGACAAGACCCCCCCCCCCCCCCCCCCAAAGGGCTGATATTAGGGGACCGTTCGTTACAAAGTAAGAAAACACTTGTTGTAGTATGAAATCTGAACATCACTTTGAAGACATTGGAGAACCACAAACTTATATTGTCTTGAAAAGTGATGGTTTTTTCTCTTCTCCACTGTATTGGATGTCCAACTCTTAAATGATCAAGCTTCATATTGGAAATTTCTTTTGTTGCAACTGTAGAACCTTCTCTTGAGTAATGCAAGATCTGTTTTGCACAAATATGGATGTATCTCACTGTAAGGCTCAAGAGTGAGTAAAAAGACGATGATGGCAGCCAAGCCTCTTTCAATATTGCAACTCGCCAAAAACAAAATCAAGATAGATTACGCAATCCGACACAAACCCACAAACCCAATTTAGGACACATTGATTGTGGATCAGTCATGGGTGTTTCCACGACCACCTGCGACTTGCCTCGTTCTCGGCCAGTACTATAAAAGTCAGAAATAACCCTTACTATGGAGTTGATTCTTCACGCTCCAAGATTGGAATAAGAAAATATGTAAAAACTAAGAAATGTTTCTTTAGGATTTTATGCTTTACGAGTAAAGACACTATTCAGTGATTATCCGAAAGATAGAAAATATTTAAAAATCTCCAAGAATCAACTGAAAAGCCTAAAGGATAAGTCTGTAGAATCTCATAAAGTACATTTTCAACGAAATATAAATGACAGAAAAGGAAGACGAAAACGGCAGTGTTCAAGATATGAAGTTTCCATTCATTTACGTGCTGTAGTAAGTGTCCGTACGGACGACAATGACTAAAATATCAGATTTTGTTTTATACGTTGCTTCTGGACTTATCACTTGCAGGGTTAGGATACCTGTACTTATACTTGTTACAAAAATGCCAAAAATCTGAATTTTGATGATTTTTTCAATTTCTGATTTAGCAAATCCACTGTTAGTGCCTTTAAGCCAATGACGATGTCTAAGTTTGGGATTTCTTGGCTGCCGCCGCTTGAGGAAAAATATAAATCATTCACATGTACATAATGTTTAGGACCTTTGTTTAATGACATTCACAAGAATTACAAACTTTTTGACATTTTTCCCCCAGAGGGGTTTGTGTCACTCTATTGCATGGATGTCTGTATGTTGGTATGTGAGCAAATGTTATTACTTCCACTGCTATTCAACAAGACACCCCCGGGACCTTGATACGGGTGACTGTGATGGATTTGGTGCTGGTGGGTGTGTGTTCACAGGGAATGAGCTAATTTGCTAATGAACAAACGAATATTGTTATCTTCTGTACCGGCAAAATACAGCAATCCATGAACTTTGAACTGGTAGAGATAGGACTGTGATGCCTCTTGTGCTATATAGTTTTGTACACATATCTGCATGTTAATCAGTACTAATGAGCTAATTTGTATATTACAAACAAGCCTATCTAGGATTTAAGAATTTTGAAGTGGATATAAGATTTTTTATAAATTATCTTGTGTAGGGATTCAAATGAACGGTGAAAGATGCATAAAACATTCAGTGAAATGCTAAGTTTATTGTTATGACATTCAGATGTGGCTCTTCTTGCGTACGAGTTAGCAGTAAATATGGTGTGAGACGGCGGAGCCCCCCCACTCACTGTTGATTGGTTGGGGTGTGAGAAGTCTTGTCCACCGGTGGACGAAAGGAAGGGCATTCATTGAGAATGAGATCTGCAGTCTGGGGATGGAGATCCAAATTGGCAGGCTGGAGATGGTCACAGCCCCATCAGTGCATGTTACTGTTGAACGGACCGCCATCCTGTGCCGATCCGGTTAGGTGACTATTCCTTGCGTGGAAGATGCTACCAGGTGGTAGTTCGTCAGGTGTAATAGTGAAAATTATACACGAACTGATTTCTTTCACCAATGTGATGAAATATATGCATTTCCTCTCGAGAAGTGCGATGCCCCCAATTACCATAATAACACCCTAAAAAATGAGAAGGGTCGACCAGTGACCCAGGTCACACCGTCGACCTTAGCTCTTCTCAATTCGTGTGGCTGTTATTAAAAA
>JAMKCH010010096.1:0-81157 GCA_023653785.1 Ophioderma brevispina
GCTAACAGATTATGATTGTGAAACTGACGTCATCTGGCATTTACCCCCTTTTACCGGCTGTATTTTCCCTGGCATTTCACTGGCATTTCTCCTCCAAGTAGTAGAATATTGCCAGAGGAAAAAGCCAGTTTGCACCGATAGAAACTCCCCTGTTTGGGATGAACCAGAAGTAGGCAATACCAATTCGTGCGGCAATGCCTTGGAAACACAAACCCTGAGATTTGACGTAATAGCCCGAAATCAAAAGTCAAATCATCAACATTGTATTTCTGTAACTGCAAAATTATTTCTCCAACTGCAAAATTATTTCTCCAACTGCAAAATTATTTCTCCAACTGCAAAATTATTTCTCCAACTGCAAAATTATTTCTCCAAATGCAAGATTTCCCCCCCCCAAAAAAAATTAAAGGGACACTTCCTGATCTCGGCCACGACTCAAAAACTTGAGATTATGGTATTATTAGAATCCATGAATTTTACTCTTCAAAGGATTTGGTTTGTTTTCTTTTCCAGTATGATGTTATATGCAAATGAAGTGTTATTTATGCATGCTGGAAATTATTTGTAAGTAAACTATAGACTGTTTGAAAGGGGCATTTTGTGATCCACAACCTCGTCCCCCCAACTTAACCTAAAAAAAGTTGACTTTTATTTGAACTGAACCATTAGCCTTAGTAATCCATGTGTACCAAATCTTACGTGCAAATTCAGTCGTATCTGTAAGAAATTTGCAATTTAGTATTTTCTGTCCATAAACGGACAGAAATTACAGCACGGTAGCCTATGGGACCGTGGGAAGCAAGCATTTTGCTCATAACACAAAACCGCAAGATCGGGATCAACTCAAATTTTGTGAATAAGCTTTTCTCAAGGATATCTAGTGAACAATGAATAAAACAGAAGGTGCTGGAATCACAAAATGCACCTTTAATACAAGGTTGGATTCAAATGAAATTTTAGAAATAACTTATGTTGATAATGGCCTTTAATATAAAACAACAAACAATTATGTAATCAGGTGGGGCATGCACCTTTGTTCTATGGAATGGAATGAAACAACTGCAATAGACGGCATCTTCATCTGAATGACTGAAACCGTGTTGAACTGTGATTGGTTCGTTAACGACCTTTTATGCCAAATATGGAAATGAGGTCACCATAATTGGGCATTTCTCCTGAAGGCGTTGCAGTAGAATTCACATTTTATGGGTGCTCAGTGGGCATTGGTTACATTCTGCATAGATGTTATGTGGTAAAGAAATACCCTACAAATTATAGTGTGTTCAGTATGACTGAGATGAAACATGACCTTTGATAGAGTATATTAAGATTAAAAAAAGGAAGACCAAGGTCATATGCAACCCTGGGGTAATTATACTATAGTAGCTATAGTGTATTTTACCACAAATTGAAGCATCTCTGCTGACAATATGTGTAGAATATAATTGGCAAAAGATTGAGGTCATGTTCCATCTTACAACGAACGGGGTATAGTCTTTGGTAGAGCTTCAAGTATCCAACCACCAAGACAATTTTCCTTTGATGTCCCACGTGTATTTGATGGCAATTTGCATCTGGAAAAATTGTCATACATTCTCAAAACATTCTTCAGTACATGGTCCAGGTTGTCTTTCTGCTGTTGTGTATTCTGACAAAATTGCTTGGAAATATCTATCCTTGATAATTTTAAATTCAAGGCATGCAATAAGGTTTTATATTACTGATGTGATCGTTGTTAGCTGTTCAAATGAAATTGAAGTGATTTGTTCCAACTTGGCAAGGGTGCTTTCAAAAGCTGTAGTAGCTATTGTGAGATAGAAACTTTGTTTTTTTGTTTTAAATTTAAATTACTGTAAAAAGAGATAGTATGTCATATAATACTGAATTTGCAATTCTAGAGGTAGGCAATTACATCGAAATAAGAGATAGATTTCAAACACAACCAAAGCTTAATCTGTTATGGGAGTTAATGAGACTATTGGCTCCGTGACACATACAAATTGTCCTTGTCTCATTCATTTGATCTTGTAGCTTTTGCTCTAATCTCTTAAAGGTGCATTTCGTGATTCTAATCCCTTCTGTTTGTCATGTTTCGCTAGATATTCCTTGAGAAAAGCTTATTCCCAAAATTTCATTGATTCTGATCTGCGTTTTGGTTGTTATGAGCAAATGTGTGTATATTCACATCCGCCATAAGACCACTGTACAGTAATTTTCTGTCCGTTTCTGACAATAAATACAAAATTTGAATTTCTGTATAGAGACTATCAAATTTGCACGTCAGATTGGCAATATAATAGTACATTAGCCGGATGGTTTCAGATGATATAAAAATCCTCAACTTTTTTAGGTAAGTCCGGGGGGTGGGGGGACGAGCTGTGGATCACGAATGCCCCTTCAATTGACAAATTATGTGCTTTTGGTAACAAGAGTAGATATGGTAAGATTTTTTTAAAAATTTTGTTATCACATTACAATTGGACCTACTTGCTGTAATATCGCATTTATGGGTAAAAGTACTTTTAAACTGGGATATTTGCAAGCAGAATTTTCACTGGAATGGAGATAACAAGCACATTTTTGGTTGTGCTAGCTAAATTCACTTTGAGCATACAGTGTGCAGTGTGATGCATGTTGCAAACATTTTCGGCGATATGTTTATTTTTCACGGTTGAATTCTTTGTGAAAATTAACCCTCCTCGTGAAAATTTCAGTTTTATCCAGTATCCCGAATTGTGTCGGGAGTACTCTACAACCAAATTCTTCGACTACTTTCATAAGCAAATGGTTCAGATGATATAAGATCTCACTTTAAGGGGTAATGTGGGGGAGCTGTTGATGTCCTTTTTAATAAACAGATGGTTTGAACTTGTATTTCAAACTGTGTTTAAATGCAAAATGTTTAATTCAGATGGGATAAGACTTAGAAATACTTTTAAACATGGAGTACAAAATGTTTTGACTAAAAAAATGAGGGATTGTTTTTGTTGTATAAATGGTTGCAATACTGTTATATTGGAGACAAAGCATTATTAGACCTCCAGCTGGATCATACGTCACAAGTGTATCAAACATTCTAGGACTTTAGATTTGGGGGGTTAGCAACACTTTCCCATCTTGTGAAAACACTCAAGGTTTTTAAAGAAAAATCCGCCTCCAAGCCTTACTACGCCACGCCTCCAGCTCCTACTTAGAGGACGTCAAAAAGCAGATAAAAAGGAATCCGTCATATTTGTCAAAGTCATTTCCTAAAAAGCTGTCAATCTTGCCTCTGCCTTTTTGCTCTTTTTTGAAAGAGCCCACATTCCATAGCACAACTCCCCTCATGGAAGGTTACCATGGCAACTAAAAAAATTATCCAGCATCTCAATCCAAAACCACGAAGGCATCACTGATGAATGTGAAAGTACATTAGTGGCAAAGTTCATGAGCATAAGCACCGAAAATAAATTTTATTTGATATGCTGGTAGCGGTGCTCGTAATTTTTCTGTCTTCCTTCTTTTTTTAAACCACTTTCCAATACCACATTCCCACTCTTTTTCTGAAATCACATTGATGAAACACGACCTCAAAAGTTCTCAGGTTAAAACATAACACACTTTTAGAATGATCAGAAGTTCATCCACCTTTCAAATTACAGATATATACCCTTTTGTGAAGGACAAGTAAAAATAACATACACTTAATTATTGTGGCATCAGCATTTTAAATAAAATAGGAAATGATAAAAAAAGATACAAAGAGGCCATTGGAATTAAAGGGCATTTAAAACGTCTGTGTGTCTGTCTGGCCTTTTTCTCATTTTTTCCTCAGAGGGGTCAGGGGTTGTAAGATGGGCTTTAAGAAACTTGGTGGGTGGGTGAGATTGGGACCCGGCAATATCAAGTTTTCATCTGTAAGCCAGATGCGTGTCCCACAAGCCGGGTCATTTGCAAAAAAAATGGTTTTCAAACCAAAGTAGTACTTTTAAAAATACAGGTACTATCGCAAAAGCCGGGAACTGCCTAGTTAAAATAGATTACAGTAATACAGATATCAGTCCAAAAACCAATTTTGGCGCTTTGACTTGGGCCGGTCATGGGTGCTACTATCATGTCTTATGTCTTTTGTGTCCGTTATCATTTAACAAATCTTAAAGAAGTTGATTCTCTTCAGCCCCAATGGTTTTGGAATAAGGAACTAGTGCCTTATTTTGTCAATTTCTGGTTTTAGGCCCTTGAAAGTTAAGTGAGTTTAGTCTAGCGGCACCTGCGGCGTTGAAATTGGGCCACGTTTTGTGATCCATATTCATAAAAATCATTATTTTGGAACAAATTACCGTTTTGGATCATTTTTCTGTTCTTTTTCAAGCCTTTTATTCAAGTTTTTTCGGTATCCATATGGTTCAAACATTTATCAACGAAAGATTGGTTCTTTCTTTAAGACCCCTGAAATTTCGCTAGGTGTGACTGCATCGTTGTCGTAGCTTTTTACGAAATTTGGACCTTGATTAACTACATCTCTGCAATAAATGTGGGACAATAGTTGATGTGACTGTTAATTAACAAAGCAACAGTTTCTGTTTCCATAACGACACATATATCTGGTGTCAATAGATGAATATCTGGGGAGCGATGGGAATTACAAAAATAATGAATAATGAAAAAGTTGCCCGTATGACCTGAAAAAAGGGTGACGCTAAAAACGCATATTCGGCTTTCAAGGGCCTTATTGTTCAACCATCCCAACATCTAAATTTGGGATTTCTTGGCCACCCACCCCGCCTGAGTAAAATGGGGCTTTCAAACATAGCAGGGTTACCCTTATATTATTCAAGGTATAGTTGTAGTTTAGATAGAGATGACAACCCTCATTGATTCTCAGGGAAGGTATCAGAAATAAATTGCCTTTTTGTACATATTTAGAGAAACAAATTTGACAACATCCCTGATATAGGAAGGTGTTTATGGCCATTAGGTTGCATGTAATTCATGAAACCTCCCTGTGTGCATGTCCTTCGTTAACCTGACCAATCTGAATGTAAAATGATTTTGGCAATTTCTCTTTTGAATCTCATCTGCCCCCATTCTATTTCTTCAGGCTGCCCTTTAAGGGCACTTGTGAGATGAGCAAAAGAGTCTGTACTTGCAGTCCTAAATAAGGTGTAGAACCAGGGGGGGTAGGACATGCCAAACCTAAACAACAAACAGCAATCAATTCAAAACGGCATCAACTCTTCCGGTTCTAAGTCGTTTCAAAGACGTAACGTTAGGATGGCGCGCTCTTAACGCATATTGAACGGTTCCACCAGACTGACGAAAGACCTAGGCCTGGTCCACAAATATTTAATCTAAATGAACGTTATTTGGAACTTACCCTATTTGCGCAGCGGGGTTATCCACTAACCCCTACAGATTTTGAACAACGGTTTTAAGAGAATGATTTTTAATGTCACTGGGGACCGAGACTTGCCATGTAAATGCAACGTACAGTTCCATCCACACATTAACCGTTTGGAATCCCAATCCCAAATCGAGCAGATCGTTCCCTACCCCACCACCCCCCCCTTGTGTAAAGAAACTAATGTTTTCTAAATTTAAGAAAAAATGAGGGGTGGTGCAAATTTTTGCCATTGACTAGACAATTTTTGTAGGCCCTAACCAGGAAACGTAACTTAACTTCAAAAATACAGTACATTTTTTTTTTGTTGGAGGCTAATGCTTAAAGGGGATGGTCCCAAATTTAAAGATATGAAGTTTTCACAATCATCTTTGATCGATTGGCCTCCTCATCCAAAACACCTCTTTAAAGTTTCGCGGCCGTATTCAATCCGTTTGATGTGAGGCTAAAAATGCGATTATGTAAGCCCCATAGAGTCTGTGTAAAATTAATCTTGGTCGATCCCAAATGGGTCACATGTTCGCTCATACTTCCAAACCAAACATCCCCTTTGTTGGCTCTACTATTTCACAGGGTAAGTGAGAAAAATAGTCGCTTTTTTTTCTTGTGATAAACCAAACAAAATGTTGACCACTTCGGTAAAATCTGGTGCTTCTTGGGAGAGGCTATTAGGCAATCGGGCCATGGACGACCTTTAGTCAAACATTTCTAGCAATAACCAGTACAACCTAATTGCATCTAAGCCCAAGTCTAAAGATGTAACTCAAGGTTAGGGTAAAATCACTCTAATTTCATTTATTTTTATGCTACTATAAACATCTGACAATGCTAACAAATTGTGGAAAAAACTAAAATGTCCAAATTAAAAAATTAGCCTAAAACTTCAATATTTTGGAATTGAATAGTTAACAATCATTATTCAGTGGTATTTTTGGTAGTTTTTTACTCTGAACTGTAAGCAAACTATTTTGTGACCCATTCAAACGCACCCAATTTCCCCCCTCCCTCAATTGTGATTCCTCTTTTCTTTCTTATTCTACTACATTTGGCAGCAAATAACAACTAAAAGTGACTAAATATAGAATACTCAGGTTTGTCAAATGGTTCAGCCATAACAAATCTGACCAAAATCTCTTTAAGCCAATATTTTACAAAGGCAGTATAAAAAAGAAGATGGAGGGGAAACAAGAGCGGTCACCGCCCCCCGGTTTGGATTCGTGCCATGTGCGGTTCCGTGGATTGGCGTTGGTTCTCGTATGTCATTGTCTTTGTTGAGGTTAGCTTTGTTTGGGACTGCCTTTTGAATTGTGGAGAGATCATTGTATATGACATTAGGTGGTCTCTGGGTTTCGTGATCTGTGTTTAGTTGGTGGGATTTATTTCTCGGACAGTTCATACGCACCTGTGGCAAGAGCCGTCAGATATGCAGTGAGTTGGAAAGGCTTGACGAATTGCCATCGAGTTCAAAGTGCATTATCGCTTCTAAGAGATTGGCCCAAAATATGCTCCAGGACCAGCGCTCAGGACCAAGCTCCTGGAGCATGTGTTTTATTGTGGTTCTGGAGCGGCTGCTGGTCCTGGAGCCATATGTCCGGACCTAAATAATTGGAAAATATTCTAAGTCAAAATGCTCCAGGAGCATATTGGAATACGGGGGAAATGTCCAGGAGGCATCATGGCAAAAAAAATATATCCTAGAGCAGATTTGATTAGAATAATTTCTCCATGCTCCAGGAGCCTCTTGCATAGCTCCTGGACTCATTTGCATATGGCAAATATGCCTCTGGAGCATATTTGACTTAGAATATTTTTTCCAGATATTTATGCTCCAGGACCCATATGCTCCAGGACCAGCTGCTCCAGGACCTTATGCTCCAGGAGTATATGTGTCCTGGGAGTAAAGCTGGTCCTGGAGCAGCTGGTCTGGAGCATAATTTGGGCCAAAATCTCTTAGAAGGCCTTAATTCCTATGAGTGTAATGCATCTTACGCTGGCATATGTTCGAGTCTGTCTGAGAATTAAATCCACTGACTTATTAGTAACTGTCGTCGGTTGACAGTTTTTATGGTCAAGAGTCACAAATTACATTCTTTTTTTTGTTTTCTGAGTGATTATACACTTATTTTCAATGTCTCTGCATTTGTGGACCAAATGCTGATTGTCTATTGTAAGTTTCTACGGCTGCAGGACCGCAGTGTGAGCAGTTATAAAGCATTGGAAAGCTGCAATAGGGGTTACATATCTTTCGCAATGGGAAGAAATATCAAGTAGTTAAAAGTGAATTTGATTCTTGGCCGGCCAAAGATTCAACCTAGAAATTTAAATAGAGCTCATCTGAAGGGTTTGATCGTTTGTCTTCAGATAGACAGTGGGTGTATAGGAAGAGAGGGGGGGAGATTGGGAGCTAGGTGTTAGAAGTGTAATTGACTCTTGTTTGGCCAAACAGTCAGAGACGTGGACCCTGATAGTCTTTGTCTCAGTGGCAATGGGTGCATGGTTATTACACTTATCAAATGTGTATCCTCAGTAGTTGCTTAGAGCAAATCCTCCGGAACACAAGGTACATACAGGTTTAACATAGCGCATGTCTGGTTGGGACAAGATTTTACTGTACTTATAAATAACAGTTCTGAGTAGTGTATAATTGAAATATAAGACAAAATAATTACATAACAAGATTCTTTTTAGTTAGAAGGGTATAATTTTATTCTGATTAAGATGGATTTAATCAAGGTCCTACTATAAGTTAATATAATTGGTTTATAATATATTTGACGTTATCTAGTATTGTCTTGTATTTAATCTAAATAAAAAATGTGCACCATGTACACTATTGGTTCATAGATTTGTGAAATAGGAAATGTACACACTTATACCCCATATATACGTTAAAAACACGCACTTTCCAATTTTTTCGATTCCACACCCTGCTTATCGCCCCGGGGGTACTCGTGGAAAAGGCTAGGTACGCATGGTATTGCCGCCGATATGCGGTCCACAATTTCAACCCTTACTATAACAATGGGGTCGTTTTTCCCCCATGCTACTAATTGATGGGTCATTTTGAGGGTCATTGCTACTATATAATGTTCCAGTTTCAATTCTGGTTAAATTTACTATGAAAATGGGTCCATATTTTGTCAGATTTTCAGTAAAATCACAATGAAGATGGTTATTTTAGAAAAGTTACTATGAAAAATGGGCCGATTTTGCTAAGCCTAAGATTACCATGAAAATGGTGCGAAATTCAAAGCCAAAACTATAGAAATGGGTCAAAAATTAGGAAAACATGTGGTCATATTTTGTACCAATTTGGTCATATAAACATGAGTCGATTTTTTTACCCGGAGGACGCACACCCGTACCAAATTGTGGGTCGAGTACCACCCCGGGATATCGCTGCTAATCCATTTAAAGAAAATTGCAATTCCAGCCAATTGTCAGGGCGAATCTTGTGCCACAAGCAGGGATTCGGACAGTAAAGGTCCAAATCCGAAAAGCAAGGACAGTGGGGAGATGCCTCACTACATGCGAATCACTAGGGACATTCAGCCATGACAGTCACATGATCAGGAAGCCACAGGTTGAAAAGTGCTATCCACGGCAATACATCTGAGATAGCACAGGACGCCTCTCAGGTTCAGGGACAGGGATATGGATGAGATCCAGGGTCGATTTTAACTACCCACATGCAGATATGCAAGTGCCACCCCCACATTTGTGGCATGTACAGTTATTTTTTTGTATTTCAGGAGGAAAAAAAGTAATTTGTGCAGCTGTGCATGGAAGATTGATTTCGAAACAAACCCCAAATGAATTTATAATATCAATCAGCCTTGGACGCTTGCAAAAGTCTCAAGCTCGCCTCGATATGATTCAACGTGCCCATGTAACAGTTCATCTGGATTAATTTCATAACAAACCTTGTTGCATTCACTCAGTCTCCAACTTCAAAGCCAATATTATAGTGACAATGTAATTAATATAAATTTGGACATTCTGCAATATAATTCACAAAACTAATTGTTTGGGATTACTTTAAACAGGTGAACATTTTTGGGATTCGTGGCTTTGGAATGCAAGATAAAGAAGAAACCATCATGATTTAAGTTGTAGCGTTGTTGTTGTAAAATGTTTAGACTGTAGATGTTAAATGTACCATGAAGTACAATGGTGACACCCGATTGAATTCATTAACGATCTTTTCTGGATCTGACCTTTTACCAAACGATCGATCGACTGCCCAGTCGTTAGCTCAGGCATTGATCAAGCAACAGTTAGGCCCAGCCAAGATTTCGCCCGGGATTTCGCTTTTATGTCAATTTATTTAATGTCAACACGACGCCAATGCAACATGCAAAATTAAACTCTCTCACGAAAACTTCGAAGCAACGCTTGCCCCCCTGGGCAATTCCCGCAAACTTCTCCTCACGTGGCATTTTTAGACGGCGGAATTATAGTTTTTTGTAGATCTAAGGAATAATGCCACCATCGATCACACACATTTGTATGAGATTTAAACTATATTATTCAGTTTGTAGAATGTTATTGACGGGTGTAAATGATATGTTTCAATTTGGCGCAGGTTGGGAATAGTATATGAGTAACATAATGCCAATTTGGTATGCTGTATTGCGCAAGCGATCTTTTAATTTTATCAGCGAAAAGGTAGTTAATTGTAGACAGTAGAGGAATAATTTCGCCAAATTTCAAGGAAGTATATTGGTAATATTCTATAACTATATAATCCACTTTAATGGATTCTATCACGAGTGTCAATATTAAATGCAGTTTTCTCTGGTAAAAAATAATAAGGATGACGCTGGGTGGCTCTCCATTGATTTACGTTACACCCTATTATGTAACGATGGACTTGCATGAGTAAGGCGCTCCAGGGGGCAGTAACGGCGGGAATAGCAAGCTGCGAATAGTGAAGGAGAATGAAAATCAGCCATATTTGGTAAGGAACCACACCATATATGGATTAGAACACACCATCTATGGGTAGGAGGTATTTGGAGATTTACATCAATTAGGTGAATTGAAACATGTTGTAATGAATCACTATGGGTTTACATCACAGTGGTTTCCAGGAAGTGTTGGCTTGAGAGCAATGATGAGCCACATGGCGCTAACAAGGCGGTAAATACTGAAACTAGCGACATTGGTATACTTAAACGAAAATGTGGCTACCACTACCAGTGAAGCGAACTGTTGGGATTCGTTGGCACGAATCCAAAAAGACATGTTGCTTAAAAAAATCTTGATGTCACACTCCATTTTTTGGTGCAAAATGGTGGCAGGTTCTTCATAAAGGTAAAATACTATGAGTGAACGTTTTGTGTGTGTTGGAGGGATGGGAGTGGATGCTGCTGTATTTAAAACACTTGCACACCAAAAAAATTATATCAAAAATAATACTATGAGGATGGATTCTAAGCTAAGACTACTACCTTGAATGTGGTGGTGACCCAATATGGTGTGATTTTTATTTTTGATGGGGTAAAGTGTTGGTGTGTGGGGGGGGGGGGAAGTAAGCAATTGGGTTAACCCCATTCAAGGTAAAAACATTGAAAAGCCTTTGCCTTTTTGTCACCAGTGTTGTCACAACTGCACATGAGAAGTGAATCAATGTTATACATTTTTATCTATTCAAAAAGTATGAGCTGCTCAGGTTTTAGGCAGAAAAGAGGTTTGTGTCAAAGGAAAATGATAAACCCCGAAGTGAAATCCACATTATTGTACATGTATGAAGGATCAGCCATCTAAGTTGTCACCCCATGTTGTGGTCAACCCCTATGTCTCAGCTGGGGAATCTTAGTCTTGACAACATATTTCTGGCTTGGCGACGAAAAAAGAAAACCCTGTTTACGGCGAGCGGACCTTGACGAGTAGGGTCGGCGGTACGGGCGATTTTTTTTAAATTTTTTTTTCTTCGAGCTCAAAATTGGCTTAAAAAAGCCCCAAAATCTAAAAAATCAAGAGAAAAATGGAAAAAACAATTTCTTAAAAAATATTTCCAAAATTGATAAATTTGGGCTAAAAACAGCTTGATTTTACATGATTTTTGGAAAAAACTAAAAAAAAAAAAATTCTGCAAAACTGAAAAATAGGGTCGGTCGGGCCATAAAAAGGGTTTTTTGATTTTCGTCGCCTTATGGAAATAAAGTCAGTGGTGTTTTTAAAAGTGCACATGTGTCCTATGTTAACAATCCTCACACCACAAATATTGTTGTCAAGTGGATTGTTACTACTACATGTACAGGTCCTCTTCTTCCACTCAAGTAACGCCTTTGTAAATTGACTACTTTTAGAGTGCCTTTGTTCTAAGCACAAAACAATCTCAATATGGGAAGTACCAATCAAAACTAGAGATTAACCGTATTTGTATTGGACATTGGATCGGCGGCCGATTTTGCTAAATCGGCCAAAAGATCGTATCGGCAAAAATATGTCGAAGGCTGCCGATCTCAACCGATATATGAATGAAAGCAAGCGGACAAAGTATAATGGGAATTTTACCAGTTTTTAAGTTGGAAAAACACGAGTGCTCAAACTGAATTTTAATATGTGTATTTAGCTATCATCTTCAGCAATTATAACTCTTTTCTTAGCCTACATGAGGAAAAACTTAAGGCTATGAGCGACTTACGTATAATTACGATCACGATTCACTTCAAGGCGGTTCCAAATTCAGCTATACAGCACACACTGTTATGGTCATGTCTAAGTTCCAACGCATGACAGGCGCATGACCTTGCTGCTCCAACGGAAAATCGGCGTTTAGTGAATGAGAAAATTACTGCTTTATGTTTTATATTTTGGATCTTTTGATGCTTAAGTTTCAAAGCCTTCCATGAACATAAAAATCCTTAGAAGCAGAGGCCAGAAATACGCCGAAATATTACCGTTTCCAACTCTTGCGTTACGTATTTTTTGAGGTCTTTCACTGCAGTGGCGATTTTTGTACAGCATCAACAGGTCATAATAAATACGTAGAAGAGAATAAATTTTTTTGTCAACATGTGGCGGGCTGCAATTAATTCTCAGTACTAATTTGCATAGAAAACCTAACATTTAATAATAATATCGATGTCACCACCTGTATAGCTTTAACAAGCTCACGTGGTGCTACTCATCTCATCCATTCTCCTCATTGAGGAAGTGCTGAAAATTTGAAAAAAGGGGATCATCAGAAAGTTTTTGATTATACGGCGGTACGGAAAGTATTTTCCCACAGTGTAGATTGTGACACAGACTGCAAATTTAAAAATAATGCTAAATTCATTGATACTGCACGTGAGAGATTAACGTTAACAGCAATATATCTATGAAGGGTGTAATGAAACTAATGTCTAAAATCATAGGTTCTTTATGATGTTTTGCATAAGAGAGGGTCAGAAATTTGATTAAATACGGAGAATATCCCTCAACTAGGTGTAAACCTAGGAACCCATGGCACTTGAGAAAATTTAAACATTCTAATCGTAGTTTTCGCTCTGTGGGCTCTGACCAGCACCAACACCTTTTCCCACAAATGATAGTATGCATAGTAATTGGCTGATAATATGCAAGCTCTACTACGAACCGCCCGTAGTTTTGATACACGAGCCAAACATGAGCGAGCGTTGTGGACCTGTGGTATCAATTTGCTTAGAACATAAATAACGATAATCCACAAGCCACGTGGCGCTAGCTACTCATCTATCCATGCTCCATTGATTATTATGACATACATAAAAAGAATAATGGGATCATCAGCAGCAAGGTCAATGAATTTCTCAGCCCTTGCGAGGCGCGAGGTATAGGTCAGCTCATGCAATCACTATGCTCTGCAGCTGTCCTTGTTGACTCTAAGGACATGTGTTTGCCCGGGAATCCATTGACGTCATTGAGATTGATTGGGGGGGGGGGGGGGTGGGTGGTGTTATACTTCCGTGACAAAAATATGTAAAAGAAATGACCTGGGAAAATCATAAAAAATAATACAATGAGAAAGGAATGGAAATACAATTGATTTGTAAATGTTCTTGTGACACAAGAATTTTATAAATAATTTTCGCCATTTTACAGCAATGTAAACTGCAGTACTATATAGCCGTACACGCACATGTCCTTCGCACCTATCAAGCATAATTAGCATATTGTGACGGCCTGACCTGGGGAGGGACGGCACGTGAAGGTCGGTCGACTACGGTATAATGGTAACAAAAAGTTTGGATTTATTGACAACTTGAACGCAACTCATTTTGAAAGCAATTAATTAATAAATGAAATTCTTCAATTTAAAATGAGCATGGTGGTCTGATAGTATGATGAACGTTCAGGACAGGAGTTGTTTTGCGGGAATTTACAATGCCGCTTATTGATTCGCGGTAACTTTATATTTTACACACATTCTGGTAAGAAAAAGAAACCTTGTCTCTAAAATACCTCATCGGAACTTGTAACAAATGTGGACCACAGGATTATTAACTATAATCATCGTCGCCAATCCCTATAAGTTTAAAAAGTTGAACCACAAGTGCAACCTACTAGTACTCAACTAGGGTTGGTCGATCTTTGAAAAATATAGGACAAACCATCGGATCGGATCTGTGGATCGGCCGATACGACAAAAAAAGTATGGGCCATCGGATCGGCGAGGAAGGAACCCTGACCGGTGAATCTCTAATCAAAACCTTGATTTCATTAGGAGATAAGCAATTCTCACAAAACATCAACAGAAAGTGCAAATATTGATATATTGTTATGCATATTTGAGTGTTGTCAACAACTTGCACTACTTGATGAATAAAAACTGTTACACCTTAGATGTTTCTTTTTAAATCTCACAAGAAGCCAAAAAATATAACCTCCATGTAGTTTTTAAGTTTCTTTACAGGGACATCAAAGTGAGGGATGATCAGTTAGAAGTAGTGTTTTAATCTGCAGTCGAATAAATCAAAACACAGATGAGGGGGCAAGCATATCAATATACCACTCGCCCAAAATATGAAAAAAATTACACAATACGGATCACCAAACCAATTTGGGTGCTTTGAAGTGGTTTGGTCAGGGGTGTTCCCATGATACATATACGACCTATCCGTTCCATCATTCATTTTAAAACAAATCAGGAAATAACACCTTACCGTGGAGGTGATTCGGAGTTCCATTGGTTTTAGAATCAGAAAATATTCCTTGACAAAAATATACAAAATTTCAGAATTTTTCATCAAGTTTGCTTTTACGGGTTAACAGATGGCGACGTCTTAAAATGGGATTCTTGCCGCCCTCCCTGTTAAAACTAGTGTCATTAACCCGAAAGAAAACAATTCATGTTCCAGACAAAATAAGGCAGATTTTAGCATTTTGCATTCCTGAAAAAAAAACAAAATTTCTAGGGATGAGGGAACAAACCCCACCCACTCCTTGCTCTAATCGGAATATTTAGTGTTAATATTACTCTTAAGAAAAACAAGATATAGGAGGGAAACGTCATATTAAATAGAAGATATTGACTAGGAATAGCTACCCTAAGTAACTAGGAATAGCTGCCCTATGATTTTAGTTGTCAAATGAGGGCATGGACCAAATCTTCAAAATACCCCCACCCCCTCTGAATTAAAAAAAATAAGTAAATACCTATCACCTACCTGAAATTCTATAGAGATATACTTCAACACACTTTTCATGATCATTTAGTAAGCAAGAGTAGATAACGAAAGTAAAAGGTGGGAAGTAGTTGTAGCTTGTAACGTAATTGTTTACCGAAGCATAAGTGTAATCACAGTATCCTCTCTACAGCTAGCGCATCAGTCATTCTTTTGACAGCTATAGTACAGCCTGATTCGCAATTGCCCATGTGTTTTCCATCCATAGAGATGGTTAATTTCATCCATGGAGCTTAATGGTAGTGGTAAGGTGATGTGAATTTTAATATATTAATTTTTTTTTCATCGGCAACTGGACAGTTTTTTGGTTGTTATTTCAGCGTGTAACCTTACAAGGTATCTCTGCATTAAATATTTTCATTTGTTTTTAATATATTATTCGGACTGGGAAATGTGTGAGAAATGAGAATGGTACCGTTACCCACTAGTAATATTATTATCATTAGTATTTTGTAGGCAAGTATAACCATCTTTCCCCCTTCATCAACCAGTGTCAATTTGAAATACAAAATTCTCACTTTGTTGTTAACATTCTTTAAAGGGATTACCTGCTTAAGCTACTTAAACTATACAACCTTTCCTCTTGATAGGGCCTTCATCCCAAAAACCCAATCTTGTAAATTTTTGCGCCTATTTCAATACGTTTAATGTGAGAGCTAAAAATGCGATTTTATAAGCCCCAAGAATGTGCTTAAAAGTAATATCAATTGGTCAACCAAAAATGGGGTGGTAATTTTCACTTTCATAACTTCCAAACCAAATTTGTCCATTAGACCTTAGATTTCACAGGGTAATGAGAAAAATAGCTTCTTCTGATACCAAAATTGTGACCACTTCCGTTTTAAAATCTAGGGTTTGGGATGAGGCATTAGTGATTGGGACCATGCCCTTTTACTAAGAATCATCAACCTCTTTCCTACTCTACTCGAATCATCAAACCTTCGGCCTGTGTAGAATCCCAAGAAAATTACAGAAAAGAAAGCCTCATCTAACCCCACTGGGACTCCTGAACATTCGCATAAGTTTATTCTCTCAAGGATATCAATGCAATTGCCTACTCATCACTTAAACAGAATATATGTGGTACATCAATTTTTCATGCTTCTGCGTCTGCCAGATTGCCACAAATTTAACAAAATCCAAATATTCCAGACACCAGATGAGCCAGATCTAATGGAAAAATAACTAAACTATTTTACTAAGTTAAATACAAAAAATGATATAAAGAAAAAGCTATTGAAAGTAAGCTTGATATGACATGTCCTGTAGTTGTGCATGCATAGATTTGTTTTAGGGGATCCATTTGTCCAATTTTCTGAGTTTATTTAAGTTCAACCAAAGTTTTAAATCTGGTTTGGTCCCCGCTAACAGGGGATGGCTGGATACACCTCACATCAGCCAATAATGTGCTTGAGGATTTATGAGCTAGCTTATATGAAAATATTTATATTTTAAAAACAAATAAAGAAGTGGTTTGTGTACAATATTTAACTATTTTTGAGCATGATGGGTTTCTCAATATTCATTTTGATTTCAGCAGCTTTCCAAAAAATTTAGAATTTACAAAAATGGTTTAGCTGTCATATTTATTACAATCTGAGAATCTATATAATAAAAGGAAGATATATTGCATTGACTGTTCACATGTGAAAATAAATTCCTCTGGCGCAATCGGCTGTTCAACAACATGAGCTATGTTGTCAATTGAGTTTGATTGTAATTATTTTTAGTCCATGAATGGTCAATGGATCCTCCCTGGTAAGGCATGCCAAAAGGGGAAAACAAGAATCCGTATTACTGTTTACTCACAGTCGCACAAAGCCATTACAATCTTTTTAATTTTAAAAAATTAAAGGATACATTTTGTGATTCAGCACCTTCTGTTTTATTTCATGTTCACTATATAGCACTGAGAAAAGCTTATTCACAAATTTGAGTTGATCCGATCTTGCGGTTGTGTGTTAGTGAGCAATGCGTGTTCCCACGGTCCCATAGGCTACTGTGCAGTGTAATTCTGTCAGTTTACGGACAAAAATAAAATTGCAAATTCCTACAGATACGAAAAATTTGCAGATTAGGTACACATGGATTCTAAGTCTTGCGGTTCAGATGATATAAAAATCTCACTTTTTTTAGGCCCAACTCGGGGGGGGGGAGGGGCGAGGTTTGTGGAATCACGGAAATGGTCCCTTTACGCATTGTTTTTGAACTGAAAGCCTGTTTTTGTAGAGTGATATCCCACCGGTGATATTTTTGTTAGCCAATTTAACATTTTTTTTTTCATACATTTTGTGATGAGCAAGTGGAGCATGAATTTAAAAGCCATGGAAGTATTTCTAGTTTGAAAACTGCAAATCAAAATTGTGTTCAGAACTGTTAAATCTGTGAAAAATTAACCCGTGAAAATATCCCCCTCGCGTTAGTACCTTTGTTTTAAATGGTACATGACATAAATACGCAGAATGTTCTATGCATTATTAAAGTTGCTGCATGTTATACTTGCCTAGACTGATGTGTAAGAATGTTTATAATTTGGAGTCACACGCAATTGTGAAATTCTGAAGGTATAGAAAAAGCTTTAACTTTTGAAAAAGAAAAGATGTTTTTTTCAATAAGCAAAATAACTGTAAAATGGGAAAAGTAAGAGGAATTGTATCAGGGCATGAAAAAAAAAAATTATTCCCAGGAAGCCAGCTGCCAAATTTCCCAAAATGTTATGTTTTGTGTACAAAGGCACCAATTTCCCTCCCACATTACCAAAAATTGGTTCATTTCATCATTCATAAATAAAGGTAAAACTCAATGTGAAATTGAACATTTCATGTTTATATAAATATAAATAGGCAATGTTTAGACTAAATTTCTTCTGGAAGTTAGGCTAAAATTGTTCCTTTATCTTGTTAAAACTATAATTTATGTGATTATTTTTTTCACTCTGATCAAATATATGCGGTAACCCCATGAGCATGAGGTACTGCTCAATTGTATGAGGTTCATACAATTCAAACCTGAAATGCAGTTGAAATGGCTCCAAAAACAAAAATGTGTGTGACCTACTGGAAACAACCCTTTTTTTGGCTAACTTTTATCCAACAAAATAATCAGACAATCTGTGTTGTGTAACATACACAAAAGGGTAAACTAGGTCAGATGTTTACATGAGATGTGAAGTCCAGGGGCACATGTAATAAACTAAAAATACCGTCCACTCCACAATTCGAGCAAACCATCTTCAATCGCCCCTTGTACAGGATGGGCAATGAAATCGCATTAATTGTAGTAGTTTAATCAGAATGATAAAAATCAAGAATAAACCGGACTGGACAAATCAGTAGGAAATCAAAACTGATTCACCATTTATTAGTTAAATTTATCACTTGGGAATTATTAAATATGATCTCCAATGTTGCAGTAGAGACGGAAGATGCATAGCAGTTTTTGATGATCATAATGGTAATGAATGGGAGAATTTTTTTACCACGGAGAATATCTGCAATCTCAATGCCAAAAACCAAGCTACATTTATCATTTGAAATTGATTATATTCAATTTTAAAGTTAATTTATTTACAAAGATTTTTTTAAAAGTTGATTTGCTTTTATTGCTGCTTCGATCTTGTAAAAGTTGAATGTCAAATCCTGATGCAAATTTTCTAGAGATCAATATGCTCAAAATGAAAAAGTCTTGTAGAAAAATATGTTGTGTGAAAAAAATCAACATCGGACAGGTAGGAACCAAATACTTGACTTTGTCATATTACTGATATCAAAACAAACTAGGTATGGGTTTGGTTGTGAATTTCCCAATGCAATAACAGCCCCTCTTCATCAATTATGATAATTACTGGCTGGTTCTTTACCAAGCACCGAATGATGTGTTTAATATTTAGAATTTAATTTCGCTACTTATTCCTCCTGCCCAACCAGCTCTCCATGTAGTATTCATATATATAAAGCATTACACGGCGTCTTTAAGAAGCTCTGCGGCTCTTGTATTGACAGATAATGCATACTGAGCAAATCCGTCATTGTATTTTTTCTGTTCTGCCATGCGTGTGATGCGCCTGCGTTGGCCGGAGCCGCGCTCACGAGGGCCAGGCATTGATACATTTTGTCCGAAATTGTGATTACATTTGAAGTGAAAGAAACCTGCTCGTATGTTATTGCTATTTTCTCAAAATAGCGCAAAACAGCTCCTCGGCCGATTCGCGTTAAATGGTCAGTTTGTGATAACAAGCAAGACAGCTATATGAGGAAACCATCCGGAGTAAATTACTTCTTTTTCTCCTTCTTCCTTCTCCTAAGGGTTTTTGTTTTCTTTCACTACATCTGATAAATTGTCCGAGTCATTTTTTCTTCTCCTTCTCTCTCGTGCACGCAAGATATCCAGTAAGTTAGCGCCTTAGTGGATTGCTCTGACAAGTGACGTGCCCGAGGGATAGAATTTGGGATCGTCCAGGCTCTGTGCGGCCAATTGACGTGTCCTTGATAGGCATGGGTTTTTCTTTCCTCCGTTATCTTTTACAAGAGGCAATGAAAGCTGCCTTTCCTAATGATAGACAGTAGAGTGACCACCGTGTATACACTATACCATGGACGGCCATGTTGGCTAGCTGCACTAATTCCAACTCGAATATTGATCCAGTACAACCCATTGATGTATTATTGTGAGGCGCTGTGTGTGTATATACTCGATTAAATGCTCAAATTAATGAATAAACGAGTTAATTGAAAGGAAATTCTGAATATTGATAATAGTTATAATAATAAATGCAAAGGTAAATTGAATTCTGGAGCACAGTGGAAGTTATTGGATGATCAGATACTGGGTGCTTTTGCAATTTACTCATTTCACTGCTTTTATTTTGGTCTTTTTTATTCATAGAATATTTCAAATGTGTTCAAATTTTGAAATTTTTTAGTTGCTAAAATGGCTGCTGGAATAGTGTTGTTAATATTGCACATATGTACATTTTTAAAGGTGCAACGAGAGATTTCAAGCCATCCATATTTTCTGTGGTATGTAGTGAATTCATATAGATTAGACACTCAATAGATTCTCTCTTATTTGGCTACAGAAATAACTTAAAATGAAAACAAAAGGTGATTTGTATCTGCTTATATTTCAATATAAAACATAAGCTGAATTTCCTCCTATAGGTGAGAAATTTCACAATTTTTTTTACTTAAGAAATAGTTCTCAGCTTAATCCTTTCAGATGGGGATATTTTTGATAAAAAGCTTTACAGCAGTGCAAAAATCAGAATGTTCACATTTTTAGGGACACTGCTATTTAAAATCTCTCATTGCACCTTTAAAATGCTTGAAGGAACTTTTTCATTTAAAAAATTGAAACATGATATATTATCAGTTTGCATATAAATATCAAATATCATATGTTTGTTTTTTCTCTACAAATGTGAACAGCTCTAGATACAAAATTGGTAAAACAAGCTAATTACAGAAGTAATTCCAGAAGTGTTGTGGAAGTTCCAATTTGCAAAAATTGGATCCAATACAAAAATAAGCAAAATATATTATCAAAAGATGTTCTTGAACATTAAAAAAGAATGGATGCTAAATTGGAATCATTTAATACAATACATTATTTGTTCATTGCTTATTTGACCTTTCCAGGGTTACATGTTTTACCCATTTATTCCTATTTATTTGCATTGTCCATTGAGCCCTTTGACAGTGGCTCATAAGTAAATAACTATGTCAGTTCATTCAGGAATGTGTGTGTTCGCATGTTGTTGCATTGAAGTGCAAAGACATTCCAGTAAATATATCCATGAAAAGTTTCAAGGTCTTCCAAATTCTAGTCTGCAAGTCATAAAAATAAGTTAACTAAAGCCTGTTATGCTAGACTAAGAGAATCCAATACCAAGTTACAAACTCTAACTGTAAACAGGTTGTTGCTGTTCGATTGCAATACAAAAGATCTCGATAAACTATCGGCTTTGGTTGGGCATATAAATAGTTTGTTTGTTAGGTGCAATCTGGTGAACTCAAAGTTGCTATTGAATGAGATAGAGAATTCTGTTCTCTCCATGGTTGATTTGGACGGTGTGCAACAAACATAAGCAACTGATATGTCCAATCGGTTTGATTCGATTGGTTGTACATTGGGCTATATGATGTATTAACCCACTCATAGACAGGGTAAGAAAAATAACTTTAAAGGTCCGGACATGTTTAAACATACTTATAATCCACCAAAAAATGGTTTCAATCCCATTCATAGTAGTAGTGGTCATCAATCGTAAAATATGCATGAAGAAGTAATTGAGTAACCGTATATATTTGTAAAAATTGGGCATAATATCAATGTGTTTGTACAAGCTTTCAAAGGACAAATTCCAAAATGAAGTGATTATCGGCGCTGGCAAGCGTGACCCGAAGTGACGTCCGAGTAACAAATACACGCGATACTCGATAAGCGTCAATGATCGTTCCATCATGTGTGGACGGCACGTAATGCAGGCTGTGGCCTGTTTTTCTTGCATAACGTACACAGATTGACTCTCGTATATTCGTCGTACGTGTTGTATCATATGGCATAATTTTTCTCTTGATTTGATGCCTTAAAATTATATTATAAATGTGTTTATTGTCGACGGCTTCAAACCAGCGGTGACTGTACCGACAAGGAGAATCAGAACAAATAGCTTTATTCCAGTTCCCCCGGACAAAGAAACCGACAAGGATAGATTATCTGGAGTTGTGCGGTGTGGTTAGCTCACGTGTGAGCTTTGTTTACAACTTGTTACACAAAGCTGACGTCATAAACGGGGTCAAATCCACGCCAGCATCTTGATGCGCGTTCGCGAAAAACATGGAAGGCCCGTCAGTTTTGGGTATATTTATCTTGAAATTTACACTTTCCCGATGTTCACTTTTAGAAATATTCTGTGTGCGATATGACAGATACTGTTCGGTACTAATGGTAACGAATTAAAAATGTCTACTCAGTCCGTGTCCATGGACCTTTAAGGTTTGTACATATATAATTATGGAAGGTCTATTTTGATTGTTTACTCAGAGTACTTCATGCTATTTGCTGATGTAGTGCACAACTTAGTATCCATTGGTTGCTGTTCAAGCCTCTTGCCGTTGTTTATGCATTCTGTACCAGAGCATTATGATATTCCTTAGGATTTGTGATGGTCATCAGTCGGCTCACCTACTTAAAGTGAGGGGAGCCAGTTGACTGCAACGGTCTTAACCTAATATGCTCGACTCAGCGAATGTGTTATTCAGCCTAAGAGTTTAGATTTTGTGGGGATAGGCTCGGTATATAGAGTCACATGACCTCATTTTGTTTTTAAGTTAAAGACAAAATAAAACAGAAATTTTTATGAGATGCCCCCAATTTTCAAAATTTGATATTTTGCAGAGTTGGTATATTGTTCTAGGGAAACTATACCTGCGAGATCCCACGACGAGGATGCTCAAAAAGCCTAGAAGAGTTTAGATTTTGTGGGGATAGGCTCTTTGGGATATAGGAGTCCACAAGTACCTCAAAAGGTACACTTTCTACCCCCAATTATCATAATGCATCATGGGATTGGTTTCAAACATTGTCTGGTAGAAACCACAGAATAGTTCATTGAAACATTGTGAGAGAAAATTTGAGGTTTTCAGTTTAAAGGGGCGTGTTCCGATCGTCTTTGGGACCCCCCTGATTTACCCGGAAGTAGTATCGATTTTGATATCAGATGAAAGGCTGTATTTTTCTCATTGTCGTCCTGAAATTTGAGCTCTCGAATCCATTTCATTCCCAAGATATAAACAAAAAACCGCCGTTTTAGTGGTTAACCACTTTATTAGCACAGTATTGAATAGGGCTTTGCAACATGCATTTTTGCGTCTACCATCAAAACCGCAAGTTTGTTTCCCACGGTACTTGATGGGGTGTATGTGTAAGTGCCAGGCTCTCATATCAAGTAGAGAACACAATACACATAAATCGGAACAACCACCTTTAAGTGAGAGAGCCCCTAGCAGCATGTGCATGTAGGTAGAATGTTTGAATGACAGCATTTTAAATTAAAAACATGCTAGCTAATACCACGGAATGAGTGTGGTTTCTTGTTCCTCGGCTTGTTAATTGTAGCTTGCTGTTGGCTGTCCAGCTTAATTAGGGCACAGTTTTAATTACACTGTTCATTTTTAGATGAAAAGGATACATGTTTTGAAGAGTATAAACGATGGTGCTTCATACTTGGTTCAGTGGAAGCATCATTTCTGAGATGGGTAGCAATTCTTTGCTGTTAAAGTGACAGGATGAGATTTTTGAGGATACAAATTTCTCTAGATTGGTTGTAGACCACCTACCGAGAATGTTTCAAAGGTTTATTGGACGAACAAGTACAAAAGAAAACCCGCAGACCTTGTTTTGAACTTGCAATTGCCTGCTATCGTAATCGTCCCCATAGAAAACCATGCTTTGATTTTCTGTCGTGCACGACAGAAAATACTAAATCATCGTCTTGTTACATAAAGATGGCATATTCGGCTTATTCACTTCATGTGTAATCTAATACATTGGTAACCATTTCAAATATGCAAAAAGTAACGAAAGGTTCAACAAAAATTGGGGCGATTCTTTCTGGAAATGTCAGTCATTGTCTTTTTAAGTGTGATTTCTTTAGTCTCAAAATCACAGTTATGCCCGGGAGAAGGATTTTAATTTAATGTCATCCAGACCATGTTGTGTACCAACCAGCAATAAATGTAATTGGTGTTTGAAGACACTGTCAGTGATTAGCACAAAAATTGTTACATGATATAAAACTACCATTGACGTTCCTGAGATTTTGTTGTCCCCGAACCTTGAGTTGTGAACTCCTCAAATGATGCATGTAATACACTGTAACGCTGACTCTTGTGGATTTGTTTTTAAGAAAAATACAAAAAATCAGAAGCTACATGGATGATCTAAAGCGTAAAGTAAATAGAAATTAAAAATATTTTTTAGCTTAGAAGTGTTATGAAATGTTGGCTGCTTATCCATGCATGCATATTCATTATAAATGCCCGAATTTGGCTCTATACACTTATTGAATGTGTGGGCAGGGTAAAATCCTCATAGAAATCAAGCAGAAAATTACTATGCCAGTAGTTATAAACAGAAATCGTAAGGATTAACATTCAGAGTTCTAGTGCTTTAAAGGATTACAAAGTAAACTTGTGCTGTAAATCAAAATGATTCTAACACTCAGTTTTAATATTACAAATAATTTTGTATATAGGCCTATTTCAGGTCCCAAGAGGCCAGTGTGTTCAGTTAATTATCCGCATTTGGACATTTTAAGAAAACAAAAAATAGTAATAACTAATAATAATCAATTTAATTGTGGTAGGTCAGGTTTCCCTCATTTGAGGGCCTTGCTACTGGTATCCTGGTACAACCAGTACTACCTGTCCAGGGCCAAGTTGTCGGCGGCTAAACTGTCACCCCATCGGTTCTGATGAGGAGGGTTAGCTGGTTACTAGGTAGAATGAAAAGACGATCTACCTACAAGGGGTCAGCTCTGGAGAGCTAATGGCGGCCATCCAGCACATGCGGCATTGCCTGGTGGCGTGGTTGCCAACAAGGCTAGGCCCCACCGCCGAAAACTGTGGATTGACGTCAGGAAGGGAATCCGTTCAATTATCTTTTGCTTCATACATCCTAACACAGAGTCTTGCGAGTGGGGTGTAGATATCGGCCACCCTCGTTAACGGGGACCAAACCGGATTTAAAACCGTTGGTATAACTAACTAAACTTTAATATCGTGCTTTATCACTGTAAATAGTAGCTAAGCACTGTTGTCCATTAGTATTACACCACCAGCAGGAAAACGTCACAACATTTCGCTTCATTGAGGTGGCTGCTGGCCAAGCGTTACTTGATCTATCAGCACTTAGCTTGTAATTTCTCAATAACAGCTCCCCTGATTTTGCTTGGGTCGACCAATGGGCAAACTGAGATTAGTATCTTGCCCAGGAACACAAAACCGTTGACTGCAGCAGGGCTCGAACTTCATGATTTACATGGTCTTAGAAACACGAGTCCTGCCACTTTACGGGGCACACCTGTTTCTCCTCTAGTTTCATACACAAAAAAAAAAATGGCTATTCATTATGGGTTTTGTTCATTGGAGGAGGGTTCCCATAAAATATCTGAACTGTCTCTATGATTAAATGTTGAAATACATTGTAATTAAACTAAGACCACACAAATTACATTGTCCATGGAACTAAAAGTATTGAAACAGACCCGTTTCATTTCCGACAATGTTGTGGCTATTGTACTGTGATCGTTCATCTTGGGTTTAATGTGAACCTGCATGGCCCCATATAGTCTGTAATGGCAAATTTTCCATACAGTAGTAGCAGAGAAAGAAAGCATGCATACATTTCCATCACTTGGAATTGAAAGACAATGTTCATTGTAAGCACAAAGTGTATGTAAAAATCACTTGAAAAGTGAACCCACTCAGGTATAAGTTGGAGAAATTTCTACACACAAATGTTTAAAAACTGATCTTGAAGGCATAATCTTGGAAGTTGTGGAATATACATGTAAGAATTCACAGCAAGTCTTGGATGCTAGGGAGACAAACACAGAATAAACAGCAAGCCTATGCATTTAGTCTGTACTAGAAAATGCGCTAATTTGCAACATAGTTGCGGATCTTACATTTTGTAGCAATGCCATAATTGTAAAATTTTAGAAATCAGGACCATTTGCTTAAGTGTACCAATAGGCCTTGTTTTCCATGGAAAATGTGCCAGGGCAATCTCGGTTTTACTTGTTCTGATCAATTGGCTACTCTGTAGACACTTCTTGACTAAAAATGTTTGTTTTTCCTGGGACATTAAAAGGAGATAAGGATTTTAAAAAGGATACCAGGAAATATTTTGACTGAATGGTTCCGTATGTGGTAAAAACAGGCAAATCATGTTTAATAATTTCTATCATGTTTGATGCATATCATAAAAATAACACGTATGTACAAGAATTATTCTCAAACAGTAGACAGCAAATTGCAAAGATTGGGGCACAGAATTTTGCATGCAATAGGTGTTAATCAAATTGTTTGTTGTTGTCAAACTGGTGAAAAGAAGAAATCGTATGTGTAATGATAGCTTACTGAAAAGAAAAGTCCAGAGAAAATATATAATGATATTCAGATGAAATCAAACAAAATTTGAATATTAATATTCAGACTGGTGAAATGTGTTTAAATATTTTTAATTCTCTTTATTTTTGAGGGTCTCTTTTCCATTCAGTTTCATATGTGCATATACTAAAAGGAATAAGAACTAAGTTCACCACGGTGGTTAAGAAAATATTTGCCAGAAAAGCATGCAGACGAGAAGAGTGTGTGTTTATGTTAATGGACAAGTGATATTTTTAGCGTTCATCGGGGAGTTTTGCTTTTTCGTTGTCCTTCACAAATTTATTGCTATGGTAGTCTGACAGTAATCAGTGGAGGCTTTGGAAGCAGTTGAAAGGACATGGAGATAATTTGAAGATATCTATATTTCACTTAATACGTGGATTTTGGGTTTTCCGGAACCGGACGTTAATCTTTACCAAAATTTTACCAACAAGCGCACTTCTGTTAAAATATATAGCAACATCATAGATTTACGGTTGTTTGGTGTCATACGGTCATTTTTATGTCAATAACTGTGCGAAAAACCGTTTGCGTACATAAATTTACCAGTAACGGTACTCTTTGATTGCCTGTAATTTTTGCGCCACAAAAGGAGGCGCACTAAACCACGAGAGTGCATGGAGTGATGCATATACTTGTACATAGTTGGTGCATTGCATTGTGGGATAGGGAATTCGTTATAAAAAAAAAATGATTTCCTGGTAGGAAACCCAAAATCCATGTATTGGCTTTGATAGTTTTGTTAGATATCTATTGCTGTCAGGAATGAAGAAAACAGGAATTGACTTTGACAAAAAACCTTTGAGCTCATCACAAAATTTTGTGTGTAACCATACACATGTTTACCATAGGGATGTACCGATCCGATCGGTATTGGTATTGGTCCCGATTATCAGTCGGATGGCTTGGTATGGCGATCGAAAAATCTCCCCTTCTACCGAACATTCCATGACTTGTACGCTGTGGCAGTCAACACCGTTACTATAAACATTCTGGCATTCAAGCACAGTATTAAAAATTTCAGTTTCTCTAACCAAACATCCCACTTATGTTCTAAAATTCAGCTTTTTTAGTGCACTGTATATTGTGGTTTATTACAAGGATGAACTTTTATCATAAATAATGCGTATGTTTCATGGAATCTCTTGTCTGAATAGCAAAGTACAACAAGACATATGACATTATATAGTGTTGTATTATGATATGGAAAATTCCTTACAACATGGTGCATTCAATAAAACATTAAATCGGACATCACCAGTATACCAATCATGTGTGTGTGTGCTACATAATAGGCCTTCTCACATTAGCTTGACACAATAATATTTTAGATAATTGTTCCACTAAAGCTTGATGTAGTATGCACATAGATTTATGACTGAGTATGGCAATGACACCAGCTTGTGAAATTGCCTGAAGATTAATTATCTTCTGTTTTAAAATGAGGATTTAATAAGCTGTTTTATTGTTCACCAGATAATAGATAATTTCCACCCCATTTGTTTGTATATCATGTTGCAAATATCAAAAGGAAAAAGATCTGCAGGAATAAACGCCATCTTTATGTAAAATAATTGCCAACTTTCGTGGGTGTTATTGGGGGAGTAGATGGGGTGTGTTGCATTCACTGTTGTGTGAGGAGGGAGGGAGAGGAGAGGGAGAGAAATGAGAGCAAGGGTTACCTGGAACCTGTGTGCATATGGCACATTTCACGAAAGAGGGGCTTCTTAACTATAAAACACATTTTCGTACAATTTTTGTTTGGCCACTCTTTCAGATGTTTTTACATGTTTGAAATAATGAAAGTCAAATAGACAAAATCTGGTAGAAATTTGGTTGCGTTGAAACAAGTTAATTTTAAGATGAGACTTTTTGAGGAGTGAGTGAATGTTACACTTTTTGATGGACAACAATTTTCCATTTTCCATCAAATGTAACATTCGCCTCACAAATACAGTATTTTGTTTGTAAAATTTGATCTGAAAACAGGAATATGTGTTTGAAAATTGGCTTGATATGAATAAGCTGTCCTTAAAATCACACTAATATTAGCTATCAAAAAATGAAATCCTCTCACAAAAAGTAGGTCAAAAATAATCTTGTTTGTGGAAAATGTGACATTTGATGGACATATTGTTTGTGCCATCAAAATATGTAACCTAAATTTGCAGTAAGTTACATTTCTTTGCCAAAATTTTACTTGTGTTACCTAAAACGTTCATTTAAAACTGATTTTTAAATTACATTTGACACTTAAAAATTACACATTTTATGTTAAAATCGGGAGGATTTGACCCCTTATCGTCAACCAAAAAAAATGCTGTCTGCCTGATGTACCAGTCAATGCAAAAATTTTTCTTGCAAGATAGAGTATGTGTGCAGGACGTCATCTACCTGAAGCCCAATAAGTTTCGAAAACCGTCTCGCGGTTGCTATTCGTCAAAATCAAGAAGCATGCCCCCATATAGAAATTAAATTTGGAATCATAAATTGTCTGTATGGCTGTCTGCAAAATTATGACAGCGAATATAACGGGTAAGAATAACAACGAGTGTTTAATGTTCTTCCCCCAAAACTTAGTATTTTAATATCGAATGATTCATACCAAATAACTTCAACCAGCGTGCTAGAAACTGAGTCACTGAGAGGAAATTCACTTATTTTACGATCCACCTAATTCTTTTTTATTTCAATTGTTAAAATTATCTGTGACAGTTATTATATCCACCACTTCCAGGATTTTCTTTCTGTGAAACTTAAAATCATTCATTTAGATGTCTATGCTTTTTTTGAGGTGGAATTGCAGTTTGTCTGAAAAATTCAATCCACTTGTACTTCTTTAAAAAAATCATACTTAATGTTAACACATCAGTTGCCAAGACTTATAAACAAGGAAAAATAACTAAAAATGGAGAGCTTTTAAAAGTGAATGGGATTTTGTGGGTGGTCTGGATCAAATGTCAGTTAACCGCCATCCCCCACATCTACACTAGCCTACCCAGTGGGTGTATTGCGTCAATCCCACAAGCACCAGTTTGGGAAATTTCACCTCACTAGGGTCATAGTGATCCAATACAAGAAATGTCTTTAAAAACACAACGCCTCAAATTCCACCTGAAAAACGTTATTTATTAAATTATTTACCTATGGTCCATGTCGCTATCTCTGCGCAGTGATGTAGCTATCAGGGCAGATTATATTTGCGAGTTGTTTATAGAAATGTTGTCTTTGACTCGTGACACAACTTACCGCCGTGTCAACGGAGTCAACACTGTGCTTGTAACACTGCATCATTATTAACTGGGCTGACGTCACTGCAGGGAGGTAGATATTGGACCATAGTTTTTGTGGTTCTTTTAAACTCTGAGGCAATTACAATTGACAGGATGGTTGTACATCACTATGTATAGTTTTGTATTTGTAAAGGGCACAGAGACCTTCTGGTTTAGTGCTATAAAAAGCACCTCTATTATCGGTATTACTATGATTGCAGCCAATAAATATAAGAGTAGAACCTGAGATGACTAGAACCTGTTCCCTGTTAGGTTATGTCTCTTAAGGTAGAACAAAAGCAACAGTTGATTAAAACAAATAATAAATCCCGTCACAGGTTTATTTCCAATGAGGCCCCGGGGTTGCATTAAGGAATGAACTATGTAAGCAAAATGTGGTAAACAATAGGAACCCGTATGCCGCATGTGGCATACTGAATTTATCAAGTAATTAAACAAAACGACCGTTCTTTAAGACTAACATGCCCGTCTGTTTAGCCCTTCTGTTTGGCATTTTTGTGCGTCTGTTCATACGTCTGCTAACTTCTTCCCTCCATTTATGGTCCGTCCATTTGGCCGTCTGGTTTTGCCCTCTTCATGGGTTAGCCCCGTCCTGTTTGCATTTGGTCCCGGCTGTCCACGTCTGTTAGCGATTTTGATACCAGTACTTACCGTAAATTAATTATGCGACACGCAAGGGCATTGGACGGGCCGTTTGATTTATAATGAGCTTAGATTTTACTGTTACCGCTGTTACAGCTATGGTAGTTGTAGGCGCTATGCATTCTGAGAAACCACAACCTCCCCGTATTCTTAAATTCTCTCTTGCGTTGTATTAATCCATCACTATATTTTTAGGTTTCTAGCATAATTTCTTACTTACGACGCATATTTATTCGGCCAGCACTTCAGGATATCATTTTTCCGGTCTTACCTTACCCATGCAGCTAATGGAATAGTCTTCTAACATGTCTAATAAGATATTATAGTTAACGATCATCAGCCCAAGCAAAAAATCTGCAACAATGGGCTGAGCCAAAGTGTATCGGTTGTTATAGCGCCCAATTATTCGGGATTACCTTGTATTCATACATTTTGAAGGCGGTATAACACACCACTGAGGTGACAGTAATGCGCGAATTAGGTGCCAATTCCTTCTTAGAAGCCCTCGGCGAAAAAAGCTATTCTTAACACATACAAGTCCTGACTTTAAGCTAATTTTAGCCAACAAAGTGTTAGTACTTTGGGAATATTTGCATGATTATTTAAATATCTTGTGGTTCTTTAACTTTTAAAACACTTTTTTATCCCTGTATCTGACATGTGTTTAGTACGTACAAGAACTGCAATACATATTGGATTTGATTCAAAACACCCTCTAGCCTACCCTAACCCCCTTCCCTACACTCTAGAAATCAAATAACCAGAAATGTGTCTAAAGTTGGTCCTCTCAGGAGACCCCTAAAAGGTTCTTTAAAGAACCAAAAAAGTTCCCCAAACATGATACAGAACCATTTTTGGTTCTATCAATATCCTTTTTGGTTCTTCATTTGCAGACCCTTTTTATTAGAGGTTGAAGAGAGAAGTTTTTTTATAGAACCTTTAAAAAGGTTCATGGACTTGAAGCACCAAAAAAGGTTCTTGATAGAACAAAAATGGTTCTGTATCATGTTTAGAACCCTTTTTGGTTCTTTAAAGAACATTTAAAAGGTTCCTCTGAGAGACAACTTGAGAACCATTTTTTTTCTTAGAGTGTCACCCACCACCCTATAACTGCTCATCCTAGCTCCTAATCCTAGCCCCCTATAACCCTAACACAACAAAATCTCACAGCCAGAAGTCCAGAAGTAGCGAGTGTCCAGAAAGTAGCATGACGTCCTCAAACAGACTCATATGGCACGAAATCGTGGCCGGGCCAGCGACACCCGCCGTAGCGCCGCATATCCCGGGTCTGGGACTGGGGCTCGAAGGGCCCTGGGTTCGAATCCCACCCGATTTGTCGACTTTTCTTGTCCCCTCTTCCCTCACTCCTTCATCCCTCCCGGAGATAGGCTAGAAACCTATGTGGGGTTAGGGTTAAAATCACTATACTGCAGTCAGTTGTTATTTTTGAAATATACAGTTTTTGATTTTTGTTATTGGTCTAAATTTTCAAAACTAATGGTTGCAATTATCCTTGTGCCTTATGCTATTGTTATGTCCTTGTGAATTAGCAAAAATAATTTCGCCATGTAACAAGACCCCGATAAGTAATTATGAAATTTAAGTGCACAGCAATAACTAAATTTTTATACAGATCATTTCGGAAGCAAAGGCTAATAGTAAAAGAGCCACTGATTACTTCACATTATTTGATGGCCGTGTTTTCCTTGCTCGCCTCAGTATGAACATAAGGCCCAGAGTAATCTTATAGTTAGTGGTCTGTGCCAATCTAATTAAAAATATACACATGTACCTCTATATCATCAAGCGAAACCAAAGAGTCTGTCATATAATATTTGCTTTATGTTTTTTAAAAACAATTGAAAATAATAATCCAGTCCTGTTGGCATTAACATTACTTTCATCTGGACATTTTTCTTGGGCCATTTTTTTCACATTTCTCAGGCTGGCGAGATTGATGGTTTGGAGTAGCACAATATGAAAGGTTTAGAATTGACTATGTGCAAAGACTATGTTGATCGTATTTGGTTGCAGTTGAGGCAATTTATTTTGCTTAGAAATGTTCGGGTAATGATAGTGCCATGAAAATTTGGGGGCTGTCACGTTATGGTGGCCCAATAAAGAGTGGAGCACTGTAGTTGTGCACATACTTGGGGAATAACTGAGTGGTGAGTTTATTTTTGCGAGGGTTGGGTGAAGATACGTATAGTGAATTGGAAGGAATAGGTAATACACATTGAATCAGTCAGTTTTTGTGTCGCATGCCTTGTTTCTGAACGAATGTTCATGGAGGCACATACTAGTCCAAATTTCTGGGTGTCAGTCAGTATGACCGTCCGTATGACTCGGTTAACCTTTTCAAAATGCTCTTAAGGCTAAACGCTATCCCCGATTTATTCAAACTGATTAGGATGATTTTTAGAGCGAGGTGCCGCAAATTATGTGTAGCTTTTGGTGAATGATTTGCATATTTCATGAATTTTAATTAGCTTATTTGCATATTTTTCAGACATTTCGGTTAACCTTTTTGAAATATGTCTGCTGGCTAAACGCTAACTAATACCGATTTACTTCACACTTGGAAGGGTGATAGAGTGAAGTGCCAGAATATTACGGTGATGTTAGGCTTTGACTGCATATTTGCCTATTCATGGGAAATTAATTAGTTTATTTTGGCCGGTCAAAAATGACAACCCTTTCCCATCAAGGATTGTGTGCAAGTTTTCTGGAGTTACGTAAGGCGTATATTGATGTAAGTTGGTGGAAGGAAGTGGGTTAAAGAGTTCTCGACCTGATTAGTGTTGGGAATATTTGGACAAATTACATTGTGCAAATGAGCTAATAATATGCAAAAAATCAGAGTAATTGCTTATATTTTGAAACGGTACATCGGATATGCAAAATTCCTTCACTGCCACGAAAAATCATTATGGTGCGATCTTCTTTGCCATTGGGAAAGTTCCTTATACATGCGGCTTGCGGTATGCAACTGAGCTAATTAAATATGTTGTCAGAATGATGAATCGCTAAAACTCGGTACATCGGATATTGGAAATCCTTTGCACATGATAAAATTACTATACCATACTTCGTGTGGTGAATCATATGGAGGGGAAGGGGGGGTGTTGGAGGAAGGGGAAGGTTGGGGTGTTGGGGAAGGGGAAGGGTGGGGGGTGGGGGAGGGGTGTTGGGTAGGGGGAGGAGGGTGGGGTGTTGGGGAGGGGCAGGGTGGTGAGGTGGTGGGGAGGGAGGCACAGAGGGTCGGGGTGGTGGGAGAGGAGGCAGGATGGAGTCAGGTTGGGGGAAGAGGCAGGGTGGGGTGTTGGGGGAGGGGGAAGGCGGAGGGGTTAGTGGTGGTTAGTGGTGAGGGTGGGGTGCGTCGGGGCGGGGGTGGGGTGCGTCGGGAGGGGTGTGGTGATGGGCGTCGGGTGGGGGTTGGGGTGAGTGCGGCGGGGACAGGGTGGGGGTGTGTCGGGAAGGGGCGGGATGACCTCATGGACCTTTGTGACTTAGTGTGACCTTGGTTGAATTCTTGTGACTTGTGACTTATGTACCCTGTGACCCCAGGGTGACCTTGGTGAGCTCATGTGACCTTTGATCTTGTGACTTTCCATGTGACCTTTGTGCTCCCCTGTGACCTTGGTGATGATGGGCCCTTGATGGACCTAATGGGACCTGGTGACTCATGTCCCCTTTGGCCCATTCACAAAATCGGTGATGCCGGGTAGGGTCAGGGTGGGATGCGGGTTTTGGTGGGGGGGGTGTCAGGGGAGGGTGAGGGTGCGTCGGGGAGGCTGCATCGGGGGAAGGGGGCATCGGGGGCAGGGTGGGGGGACATGTTGTTGACCTCAGGTGACCTCATATGACCTCATGTGATCTTTGTGACCTCATGGACCTTGGATCCCATGTGACCTTTGTAACACTTCTCTCCAGTGCTTTTGTTCTCTTCTAATCATCATTGCCAAACTTCATCAATAATTTAAAGCAAGTGATCACGCAAACCAGGCGACACTTGTGTTCCGAGAACCGCATTGGTTGGATTAGATTTAGATGTGCGGCCAAAACATGTAATGGGCTTTAAAGGTGCAACGAGAGAGATTTTAAAAGCACCCAAATATTGTGTCATAATAGTAAGTTCATATAAATTATACACTCCATCGAGTTATATCTTGTATGTGGCTACAGAACTGTCTTAAGAGAGAAAAAAGTTGATTTTGATTGTGTGTACAGTTCAATATAAAACATCGGCTGAATTTCGTATTTGCTCTGTGACATTCGAAATTCACAATTTTGTGACCATAAGAAAGAAGAGGTAAATTTCTCCGCTTTAATCCTTTCAGATGGGTGATATTTTGTATTGAAAGCTTTAAATCAGAGAAAAAATCATTTTTGCAGTACTTTCGATTTTTAGGACACCTGATATGTAAAATCTCTTGATGCACCTAATTCAACTCTTTTTTTACTTTCATGCAAAAAGACCATAAAAAATGGATGTCAAATATCATTATATGAATGCAAGACGGTCAAAAAGGGCAATAGCTGCCATTTGTCAGAAATTCCTCAAACATATTATTATGGCCAAGTCTTTGGTCAGTGGCTCTTGGAAATGTTCTTCAGGTGACGTGACTCTAACACCTGATAGAACATTCAAGTTGCAACTGGACTGAAGGAAAGAAAATTGAGTTATCCTAATACACGGCAGCACACAGTGATCCACATGGCAGCATTGCACTTACTACCGTCTCTATTCATACGATTGTAACTTCCCTGCACAAATCAAGTTAAATTTTGGCTACATTAAAAAAAAGTGAACTTCACACAAAATAGGGCATCATACCCAGCAACAACTATAGGGTTAACATCCAGTACCATTTACACATTCTGGGTCTTCGTTTTTTTTTATTTAAGAAATAGTATACTTCTATTGCAGCTCATTTGCAATCTATTATAATTAAACTCCAAATACCATGGTCCTCTATTCCTAATCACCCAGTACTCCATTCAGCTCACTCCTGCAAAACTCGCTATATCCGTACCTACCTGCATACGTGTGTGTGCGTATTTCGTAGCATCAATCCATTAAAGGCGATCAGCTGAAGGCAATGTAGATGAACCTTATTTTTTACCAGGAGTGAATAACTCTAAATTAAAAACTGAAAAGCAGTGGGATGAAGAAAATAGAACTGGGTATATATATAGAGGGAGAAGGAGCGATGTTCTTTATTTTTGAAGTATATGTCACTCAAAAAATATTAAGAATAGAGGAATGTAAGTAAGTTGGGAGTATTTCAAGGGTTCTAATGTGTAACTAAGCAAATAAAATTGTATATAAATGGTGGAAATTTTATGAAGTTTTATTTCTAGAATAATTTGATCTTATGTATTGGTAAGTTTTAAGTTGTGTCGGTGTGTATGGCGAGATTATCATTGGCAATTGTGCAAATAAAATGAGTGTGCAGATACGCTGGATAAGAAATGATAACATTCTTTTCAACTGTTAAAGGATAAAACATCACAAATTTGTTCTATGTAAGGTGTGTAATGCTTGCACACTTGGACCGTTAGCTATTTTACAAAATGGCTGACAATTGCTTATCCAGGCTGCTACTTATTTACAATGTTTTGTCCCATAATATCAGCACTTGATAAGGTGCAAAAACATCTGCAAAATGTTAGTACTTAATTCGGTTAAAACTGTGTATCATCGTACTTGTTACACTTCCTACCAATATATCGGTATTTGTTAAGTGCAAGCAAATTGTTCCGCTCCTAGACATTGGAGAGATAACATCAGGGTAAACAATAATAAGCAAACACTTTTTCAAACTTCAAAATCAGATTTGTAGTCGCAAGGGGTAAAGTTCAGGAAATATGTTTGTAGGAACTGATGTAATAGCTGCAAAAGGTGTGTTTAAAATGATATTAGTGAGATAAGGAATGATATTAAATGGAAGTGATTTAACAGAGATACTATACTGTATGTGATACTATATTGTGAATTAAACTCCATATTTTATTGACGACTTTACCACTTAAAGCGGCACTGGCACATTTTCACAAAATATGGAATTTCTTCAATTTGCTCTCAAATTATAGTCTAGGCCATTGGAAGAATAGAGATACATTTTACACATAAAAATAACTTACTCAAAAACAGATAGGGAAGTTAATAAGAGGTTAAAGACATCCAGGTAATTTGTAGGCTAATTTTTAAGTTTTCTATAACTTTAATCAACAAATGTGTATATTACATGAATATCATAGACTCGTACTCATTGATGTTAAAACCACAAAGGTCACAGACCGGTCAAACAGGGTGCATGCCATGAGAAACATGCATACGGTGTGCGTTTTCTTGTATTAAACGCCATTTCCGTCGTCTGCTGAATTAATGTTGCCGGCGACATTAATTATAAAATCGTTCTGTTTACCCATAAGGACGCTGATTTGGTATTAATCATTTCAGGTGAGGCCTAATGTATATAAAAGCTTTACAACTATGCAAAAATATCAATTTTGAAAAATCTTGAGGGCGCTCTATTTTTCAAATGTGCCAGTGTCTCTTTAAAATTTGAGATTAGCTGGTGACGAATATTCAGATTGAACCATTTAATTGTGCCATCCATATCTGGGGTGTTATTCATTTCTATTTGCCATCAGCAACCATGCTATTTGGCACTTAACAAGCATAAGCCACATAATATAACCTGTTATTAAATTTATATGATGGTTCTTCATAATATGATTCTTTATAATGTTCAGCACGAATCCCATCCGGGCCGCATAATTATGTATATATTATCAGACGTCGTAATATATATCCTATATTAACAATCCGAATGGATTTAAATGGATTTCAGCTTTCCATAGTTGTATTGTTTGCAATGACTGCTAACTCTTTCCAAATTTACTTTAAATCTAAAAAGAGATTTCCCAAGATAAATTTGAAAAATGCAATTCAGTAAATTCGTATACTTTAACACTTCCATTTTCATTTTGTTCCATAATTTGAGGAAACTAAGAGCCTTGGGTGGCCCCAGTTTACCGCTACCAAAAGAAAACACGATCGCCCATGAAAAAAAACAACATGGCTCCATTTATCAATTACTCGTGATCGGTAGTTTGTATATACTCACTTTAATCCATTCCTCCAGGGGATGTATCATCGCTGGAAGGTTTGTAATTAACCTCATACCCAGGGTGCAGTTGTATGTTGCATGCAAGTATAAACATTTGCCTCTTTAAAGAGTGGATTATGAGTGATGCCTAAATCAAAAAGGGGTCAAAGTTCTGGGTATATGCGTGTATGTATAGTGTGGAACTGTGCAGTGGAATTGAGATTTGTAGGAAAGTTTGCAGGGCATGTCTTAGCACAGGAAAGCTGCTATTAGTAATATTTTATGTTAACAGAGATTGTCTATCTGTAAATGTTGTGTGTGAGTGTGTGTAATGGTATGATATCATATGGAACCTTTATTAGGTCACTAATACTGCATGATTTTGATCTGAAGTCTTTCAATCTTTTATGTATTCAAGAACTAACCTTGATTCTGAAAAATACCAAGAAATAGGAAGAGCAGTAAAATTGCATATTAGAGATGCATTTTATGATCTTAGCACTTTTTTGTTTGTGGTTCACTAGTTATCCTCAAGAAAAGGTCATTTTCAAAAATTCAGTTTATTCTGACGGTGCGTTTTGATGTTATGAGTGAATGTTCATGTCACGCTGCACCATAGGCCACTGTGTTGTAATTTCTGTCCATTTATGGAGAGAAATTAAGGGCAAATGGACAGAAAATACAAAATTGCAAATTTGTTTCCGGAATAGATTGAACATTAGGCCCACACCATACTATACTTAGGCCAGCGGTTCAGTTGATATAAAATTTAAGGTTTTCAGACAACTTTGATGTGACATAAAATGGTGGTACTGTATTAACCTGGGAGCTAGCAGACATTTGTAACACATCTCAAGTACAACAGGTTTGAGTGATTAAATATGTTGACAGACTGACAGGGATCCCTGAAATGTGATTCTTAAAGGTCCCAAGAAATGCAAATAAATTGATGTGGTTTGTGTCAAGTCTACAAGGAGGGACGAGAAAGCATTCAATATTTGGGTTGGTGGTGACATCATTAGTGAAACTATTGATTTTTCAGAGAGTAATAGAAAATTCCAGGTGACTGGTGTGAATCTATTCATGGCACTGACTGAAAATCAATAGTTTCACTAATGATGTCACTGGAAGTGTATTCTTTTTTGTGGCCCTGTTTATTGGAATGGAATGCCCCGTAAAGATTTGGAGTAGGTTTATCATCTCATTTCCTGGGACTTTTAAGTGCCGCAAATGGTGCCTTAAGGAGAGGGGGCAGGACATAGTTTGTGCAGGGGTCAAATTTTCAAATTGATCCAATCATTTTGAAAAGTATACCATGTTATTTGTCTAACCACAAGGATTCAGGAAAGGCGATGCGGGCGTATACATTTGCATAGGCAAAGCGCACGCGCACTGCAACGGAAAGGCGGCACTGGGTGTACGCGCGCGTCTCCACTTCATATTTCAGACAAAGTATACAATTGTCAGATTCGTTTCCAAAAACTGGGGGTGGGATTAAAATCGAGCAATGGGACTATACTCGGGTCAGTTATGGTAATAGTTTCTTGGCTTGGTAAACACTGTAACTGTTGTTTATATGTTTGTTTTCTTTCTAAACTCTCGCCTATATTGAAAAGATTATATAATAGTAATAATATGGTATCAGAATATACAGGAGAATATTGCAGCCTGCACAATATTTAAATTTTTCTAAGTTGACCTATTTACTTTGCAATACAATACAGTTTTGTTTGCAAGAGCATGTGTAAAGCTATTCAATTTGGAATCATTGTCACCTTTTGGGAAAAAATAGTGCCATGTCTCTAACTGGGGGAGCAATGAATCCAAAAAATAGAATAGCTTATGAGTAGTATAGGGCCCTAGTTGGAATGTACACCCACTCTGGGAAGATTCCTGTTAAATGTTCCATGGTGGGTATTAAATTCCAATTCGTAAACAGTTGTGAAAATGTAAGCAATTTATTTGGCTGATGCAAGGTCAATTTCGACATCAATTGAACCAGGTTAGATAGGCGCCTGGTATTGATGTTATTTTGTGTTGAAGCGCTCGCTCATTACCACGTTTTGCTACGTTCGTGCGCGCTGCACATGGTCGTCTCGTTGCGTATGATTTGTTGCGTTCAAACAGGTTGTTCGATTTGTTGCTGCTGGTGGCAGCTGTTGTATTTAAGCTAAAAAAAAAAGTAATCGCCGAAATTGGGGTAAAGGTTGGACTTAAATGTTACCGCTGTTTAAGAATAAGAATTAAGTATGATTTGGGGAACCGGTGTACTCTCTACGATGAATTGAAACCGGCGACACCAGTATTTTTGCGCGGAAGAACGAGGCCGGAATAATGGTATCGCTTGGGTTTCAATTCGTCGTAAAAGAGTATGCGCTGCCAAAAGAATACCTTTTATATCTCTAAATAGAACAGACCATTGGACAATGTCATTTGAAATACAAAAACCTTTCTGTGGGAGTGACTTCTATTAAATTTGAGGGTTAGGGCCAAAAGGCTTTATTGCAATAGATGCCATGTGTTAGGTTAGGAAGATAACACTTGATAGAACACAATGACAAATGGCAGCTATTGCAGATGGGGCCTTCGTGCAGCAAAACCCTAGATTAATCGTTAACAGAAGGAAGTGGTGATTCTCATTGACTAAACCAATTTGATATCTTCATTTGAAATAGCCAACCACACTGAAGAAGGGGAGGTAGTCTTATTACACTGGGAGTATAAATGTTAACTGGAAGACGCCCATTATATGTGAAACCATACTTTTTCTCGCAAGACGGATCCTTTTTTTTGAAAAAAAATCTTGGGTTACAAGGAAAGGGCCCTTTTGAGTTTATTTTTGTGTGGGGGTGTTGTTTTGTTCCAAAAACGATCAGTAAAGGAGAGCAAAGCCTACGGGTTAGCGGTATTGCCTTTGGTGTGAAAGTGCCTGGTTCTATTTTGATGAGCCCACTTAGATGGATTACTGGACTTCTTTAATTTGGGGTTGCAGTCGGATGAGGGGGAGGTAGTCAGACTTCTGGCCAAATTCATCAGCCAAACAGACCTTGGAACCCACTTTCTTACAGGTATATCCGAATTGGTTCGTCAATGATATTACATGATCCTTGATCCAAAATGCCCACACAATTACTCTTTTGTTCCACTCAGTTCAACCAGAGGATTTGAAGCATCCCCATAATGATTGCAATGTGTGCCTATACTGTAATATTCTAAACACATGTCAGATTTGGGGTAAAAAGTGAAGTTCAAGAAAGTTTAAGGATCCCCAAAACATTTCACGATCAAGATGAAAAAAACTCCTTAGTAACCAGGCTTTGTTTTTAAAATGATGGGTAAAAGTCAGGGTTTAAGAATAGGTTTTTGTGATCATACTTTTTAAAAGAAACATTTAAAAAATTTCCCCAAAAACTGGGTGCATGTGGGATGGACTCTAAATTCTAACACTATCAGCCTTATCTAAGACTCATGTAATACACCCAAAATTGCATGACACTGCTTTAAATGCTAAATCCAATCAGCTGCCACTTTGGAAATGGGCATTTTAGGTGGCTATATTTAATTCAAACACACAAGAAATGTAATTGGAAAATTCAATGTGAGCCTTGGAAAGCGTTTAGGTTTGTACATAAAAGAAGCTTAATAAAATGTGACTTTGCTTTTAAATAGAAAAGCAGGTCATAGAATAGAATATGGTTTCTTGGAAATGAAATTTGTCATTTGATGTATAATCTAAAATTGTAATAAAGGAACTTCTTTAGCAGAATACTTGGCTACCCCCTTGTTGAGTCATCGCAGGATTTTTGTAAATGTAATGGCTATTAAGACACACAAAATGAAATTATCATAAGACGCACCATATTTCATGTAATACATATCTAGATGTTGATCATCGTTATGGCGCAATGAATTGGATTTCTACTGTAACACGCAAAAAGCATTTTTTCACTGTTTATAAGTGGAATATTTCAATTTGAAAAAAGAAAATAGAAATGTGAAAAAATGTTTAAATTTTTGTAGCCCTTATTGAATAGCAGTAATAAACAATTGATGCATCAGGGTATTGTATAGAGATTCTCTTCCTGCCCCATCAGTATTTAGCAAATTAAATGTATTGTGAATAATTGACTTTTAATTGCTTTTTGTGGGTGTGAATGTAGAACATACATTTCAATATCATTTATTGCAAAAAAAGAGTTTATAGAATAAAAAAATGTGATGTGATCAAGCAAAATGAGTCGGAAGTCGCAAATCTTGATTGAGCTATAGCCAAACAAAGGAGAAAATGTTCTGTGGTTTCCTATTGTTTGGCACTCTTCAACGAGTATACTTTGGAAGTAATTGGTCATTTCACATGGGTAGGTTTTCAGCAAAATGTAGCTTTTTAAATGCTGAATACGTACATGAAAGTGAAAAGGAAAAAATTGAATCTGACCGTATCTTATTCAGACTCATTTGCTTGATCACATCACAATAAGCAAGGATTTTTCATTTGACGCAGAAACACATTGCTCACTGAAAAAACATTTGCTATGGGTGATTGCAAGCGTTCAAAGCGACTTTATGGGCTGTGGCACAGAGGACATGTTACCCTCACAAAGCTCTCGTCTTTAGCCTATCTCCCGGGAGGAGGAAGGGGAGGGGGGTAAAGGGTAGAAGGCATAAAGAACGATTGCAATCATGGGGGGATTTGAACCGGGACCACCAGGCCACAGTCCCAGACTAGCGTAGCACGGGGAAAGCCATGAGGCGTCGTTGTTGGCCTGGCAGTGATTAGTGATTTCGGCCCTTATTGGTGTTCTTACGATGAGTGTCATTGGTGTTCTTGGGACTTAAAGCAAACTATACAATGTTGGAATCCTTGGGTCCATACCCAAAAGTTGATGTTTTTTAAACAAAATCATTGTACCATTTTTGGTCCTGTTCACTTTTTGTTGAACCTAACTTAAAGGCTGATTCAGAGATTTCCAGATGAGGGCGCCCTCAATTTTCAAAGAAAAAAGGAAATCATGTTTTTAGATTTATACAAAATGCCTTTTCCTAGTCACTGTGTGAAAGCTAAGCTCAAATCGAATGTTTTTCATATAACAAATACAAATTTGTTATAAAAATTTCGATCCGGGAATTTTGTTTATACACGTTATCTATGGACAACGGAATACTGTACATAACATTTTACTGCATAAAACAAAAGATCGGTTTCATCTCAAAACTTAGGATTGTGAGTTTTTTTTTTAGGTTTACTATATTTAGTTTAGTTGACTTTTTTACTTTTATACCACCAAAAAAGTATATTTTGAAATTCTGAGTCGGCTTTTAAAGCTTACCCTTTCAGGAAAAAGCTATTCAGGATTTTTAGATGTAATAAAGTTGTAGGAACCTGTTAATTATGAGTGTTTTCCCCCTCCAAAAAAAAATCGCCCCATGTCAACAATATATGTCCATCTCACATTGTTTTCATGATTGAATGTTGGGTAAGCATGTAATTTTAGCCTCTGGTCAATGTCTACCAATGAAATAAATAGGTATTTGTCAGCTCAGCGATAACCCAATATGACAAAAGCAATATAAAGCAATAAATAACCACCGACATCCAGACAAATGAATAATTAAACATTTGGATTTCGCTTAATTTTTTTTTCAGTTAACATTATTCAAATCCAAACAACTATATCTTCTGTTCCATTGTGCAAAAGCATTAGTTCTCAGTCAAAAGGTTTGATCAATGAGGTCCATTCGTTTCATTTAGAGAATGATCAAATGACGCATCAGTGCTCGATATGTGTGCCGCAATGGCGATTGATCACGTTCCGAGTCGTAGCCCAAGCATGGTGGGTCTGCCTGCGTTGCATTACTCAAAATTGAAATGTTATCCTTATCAATGAAGTGGTTATTAAATGAAGTCACTTGGCCACATAGTTATTTTGATGCCTCACTACATGAAGGGGGAAAATAGCGGCAGTGGGAAATCAAATGTAGAAATGCACATTTTCTCTCATTAGTAAGTAACTTCATGACCTTGTACCGCTTTATAGCAATGATTGGGGACATTCTCTAACATGTTTTTGTTTATTTACTTCTTGCGGCTAGAAAACTGCAAATCGAATTGAAGGTGTATTTTTGATCAAATTAAATTAACATTTTTTGACAAAGTGATAGTTTCCCTAATGTGTTTTGAGTGTTTGTATGTGTGTGCATGTGTTTGTACATGCATGTGTTTGTATGTATAACATTATTGCAATTATTTATGCATTAATTAAAATAACTCTAATCCCACATCTGTTTCAAGAGCATCTCTCAGGAGGGACTGAAGGAATGAGGGAAGAGGGGAAGAAGAAAAGTCGCAAATTCGGGTGGGGCTCGAACCCAGGGCCCCCAATCCCATGACCCGGGATACCACGCTACGATGGTGCCGCTGGCCCGGCCAGCGATTAGGTGCCCATATGAGTCTTGGTTTGATGATGTCATTGCTACATCTGGACTTAAATGCATTTTTCTCACTCAGTGCTGTGGGATTTTGTGAGATTTGGTCATCTTAGGGTTATGAGTGAACTGCACTACTGAACTTTGCCCTTGGGTATCGCCTCATTCTTGTACCTCACGGTATGAGCGGGGGTATGAGGGTGAAGTTTATTCTGTGTACAATAACATTGATGCAATCATGGTTTTTAGTCCCAAAATATACTCCGTAAAATGCTAAATTTACTACTTCTGCACTGGTGTATGGCCATATTCCAACTCGTGAGTGCAACAGGTCGTAAGTGCAATAGCTGCCATTTGTCAGAAATTCCCATCAAACATACTATTATGCCAAGTCTTTGGTCATTGGCTCTTGAAATGGGTCGGCAGGTGAAGCAGTCACCTGAAGACCCATTTCTAGAGCCACTGACTCTTGGAAAGATAAATTGAGTTTTCCTAATACACAGCAGCACACAGATGTATCACATGGCAGCTATTGCACTTATGACCTTGTTGCACTCACCGTGATGAGGAATTAAGTGGACTTCACTCAAAATAGTTGCATTCCTATCGAATTAGGAACCAATTATATCCCATCCCAAAGTTGGAAAAATTTGAAAAAAGTTATGGAAATGTGTTTGGAAAAATTATTTGAGCTGTTTGAATATTGAGATCATACTGATTGACATTGGAGCCATTGACTGTATATAAAACTATTAGTAGAAAGAGGTTGTTTTAAACCAATCCCATAATGCATTGCAATGTGCCTATACTGTACACTGCACTAAATGCATGTATGTCAGTACTTTGGGATAAAAATTGTTCAAGAAGTTTAAGAACCACAAGACCTTTCATGATCATGCTAAAAATTAAGTAGCTATTTGTAGCTGAAATGAGTACGTCAAGGATCTCTGTGGGATCACATGACCTCTATGAGGTGAAGTTTTTCAAAACTGTTGCATTGTGGGATGGATACATCACCATGGTGCTGATGTAGCATTTGTTCCATGAGGTCACTGTCAGGGCACATCTCACCAAGGCTTAGTTAAAAGCTTATTAACTACCTCACTGCCATCTCTAGGCTGGCGAATAACAACATGAAAATAGTTTAATATGGATGCAATATTTAGTTACTAGTCTTAACTGTGACACTACATGAGATATGGCGTGCTGTTGTCTGACTGGGCCGCTCGGTTTAATTTCCTTCATTTACGCACACGACTTTGAGTGGTTGGGCGGGTGGTGGTGGTGGTGGCCCAATTTTGTTTAAACACTGCAAAGTTGAAATTTTTGTGTCAAGGAATTGTTTGTTGCTGTTTAGGTGATAAAATATTCTAGTAAAATAGGAAAATGGAGTTCATCTGTATTCTGTAGCTGGATTTGAAGTTCCTACACTGCAAAAACAGTGATTGGAAATAAAACACCTTTCTACACACTATTTTGCACCACATTTCTTAACATTTTGAAATATCTGTTGAATATCTAAATACCTTATATCTAAATGTTTAGACATTTGACATTAAATGTTTAGACTTTTGATGTCAAGTGTTTAGAGATATGACATGTTTAATAGCTAAACACTGATTTGTACTATGTTTCTAAACGCTGTTTTTTGCAGCCTGTAAGAATGGGTAAATTTTTAACTGTTTATATTCTCAACACCGAAGTCTGTTAACTGTAATAATTTCTTAAGACACTATCAGTGATTCACCCGAAAGATAAAACAATATTTAAAATTTGTAGGAATAGCTTAAAAGTGAAGGATAAGTCTGTAGGGCTCTCATAAGGTATATTTTCCAACTGAAAAATTGACAGAAAAGGAGGAAAACGGCAATGTTCAGAGATATGAATCCCCATTCAATTACATGTTGAAGTAATTTTCCGTATGGACAGTTATGACTAAAAGTATTTGATTTTGTCCTTATTAGGTTGCTTCTAGACTTATCACTTGCAGGGCATGTTAGGATACATATACTTGTTCCAAAAATGCAAATATCTGAATTTCTGATTTAGCAAATCACTGATAGTGCCTTTAACTGTATTATTTAGCAGTGGAAATTGAATTGTGACCACTGTGTGTGTGTTCATGCGCATGCGTGTGTGTTTGTGTTTGTCTGTGTTTGTGTTCACTGGCAAATGCAGACACACATTCGCACATAACACTGCAACTGTGGACACCCACGAAATGGCGGCCGTCCATATTTTATAGTTGTACCTAGATTGCAAATAACATAAAAACGTGATTCATGTTTAGGGGTAGTAGTCAGTGTCCGATTTAGGAAATAAAAGTTACATGCACAATTAGAACTTTTCCTTGAAAATAGGCTGAATTGCACAAAAATTTACAGGCACAGACAAAATTTTACATGCACAGGACCAATGTTACATGCATTTGTGCATGTAAAACCCCTCTAAATCGAACACTGGTAGTAGTCCATTTTACATTTGGATAGTAGGTGATTGTGTGTGTTATAATTGGGAGTCTGCAGTATACATGTTATGTTAGGGTGTGTGTCCTAGGTTAGATAGTATTAAAGGTGCAATGAGGGATTTCAAATAACAGGTGTCCCAAAAAAATGTGAAAATTCTGATCTGTAAGGATTAAGCTGAGAACTGTTTCTTTTGTACAAAAATTGTGAAATTTCTAATTTCATATAGGAGCAAATACGAAATTCAGCCTATGTTTTCTATTGAAATATAAGCATATACAAATCACCTTTTGTTTTGATTTTAAGTTAATTCTGTAATCAAATAAAAGGTAGGGAATCTATTAAGCATCTAATCTATAGGAAATCATTACATATCACACAAAATATGGATGACTTGAAATCTCTCGTTGCACCTTTAAATCCTAGGTTCTCTTTTGACAGTAAACGTGTGTATGTGTTTGGGTGTGTTGTGTGTGCGCTGCGTGCGTGTGTGTGTGTTAAATGTGTCTTGCATACCGTGTCCATTGAGCATATTGAGCACATACATAATAGGCCAGGTTGGGCTGAATGGTAAAAAACATTAAGTAATTCAACTTGAAATTTGTCAGCCAGGAGCCAAATGTTAATGCAATCCACCTTAATGAACTGACCAGTGTTTAATAGGCCAAGTCATAGCGCAAGGTATGCTAATATACATTACTAATAACATGACAAACATTGGATTTTCACAGTATTTCCTCTGTGTACCCATTAACACAGCCTTGAACCCACAATAAGAATTAGGTAGGACAAAACATTGCCTCTATGGACATGGGTAGACAGGACAGGAATAGTGTTGCAGGTGGGACTGTCAGCTGGTTGGTATGAAGGGGGTTCAGAATTGTCAAATGGGAGGGGGTGATTTTCATGGGGGAGGATTTAGGCAAAGAGTCCTTCAAAACGACACCCTTTTCCTCAAAGTCTCTGCTCTGGGCTGTTTCCCATGCAGTAAGTTAGAATGGTAATGAACACACCTTCTTGCCGCTGCTGAGTCCAATAATAAAAGGAGTGAGTTGCGGACCACTGTTTCGCACCTACTGAGGTTCAAAGGAGTAATTAATTAAATATATTAGAACTTACTACTACTTAATACTTCTACTTACAAGTACTACTGTGTTAAAAATATCACACTCGTCATAGAAACTAAGAACATACCTGAACCATGCAATTTGGGTGCCCTATTGAAAAAGCCGCAAAAAAAAAAAAAATTGTGGGCCGATCTTTGCGACAGTAACTCTCTGAAAAACCACATGACTGATGAGGTTTTGAGGTTATCCTTTTATATCTGAGGGTCACCCTGGCAAAATCAACAAATTAAAGTGTAAGGTTACGTTAGGAATGGCTTGGGGATAACATTTAGCTGTCACACCAAAGGAGCTTGTTGAATCGGAAATGACAATTAGGTCTCTATCTCTATAGCCTTTTATTTATCTATCTCTATGCCTTCCTTCATGGTGTGTAGAAACAATTTCTAGGTGATATGGATACTCCAGACACCCCCAGACAGGTCTGGATTGGTGCCAAGACAAGAATATATAATTAACCAATGAGTATTTCCTCAAGACTCAGCTAGAGGTATCCATTGTATTCAACAATGGTGCACTCTACTTCTAACACTTACGGATCTACACCTCTTCAATTGTAAGTATAAACGAAATCTTAATCATAAACTAATCAAATCATTATCCTCTCACTATAAAATTGATGATTCCAGCCCAAATCTAATTTGAACGAATTCCAATTCCATCATCAAACTCTAGTGCAGTAATTATAAAAGTGCTTGTGATTCAAGCCCCCTCGTTTATTCATTGTTCAATCGATCTATCCTTGAGAAAGCTTATTCAAAAAAATTTGAGTTGTTTGATTGGTGTTTGTTTGTTATGAGCCGATTGCTGTTTCCCTGCTCCCCTAAGCCATGTGTGTAATTTATGTCTGTTTATTGACAGGTAAAATACATAATTGCAAATTTCTACCAATCGACCCAATGTGCACGTAAGATTAGGTACAATTGATTATAAGGCTAATGGTTCAGATGTTATAAGTGGGCGAGACGAGCCTTTTTTTTTTTTTTGATAGATGCGGGAAAAATCTCGTTAACTTACATTGATTCAACACTAAACCTACCAATATTATTTTGTTATAAAATGAATAGGTAAGATAACAATAACCGTCCAGACAAGGGTTACAGGAACTAAATTGTCCACGTTTGTCAGGTTAGCGTACTGCCCAACATACAATTGTACAGTTGCAAGATAGTGACATAGGCAGAATTGTTAAAATGGTTTTGGGTGTTGTGGACACTATCTTCCCTGAAATAGAAAGGAACATAAAGTCTCTCTTTCTCTCTTTGCAGATAAGAGGAAAATGAAGGTCAAAATTAGCAACTTGAATAAAAACCATAGTGTTCTAAACTTTTAAAGTCTTCGGATGGATGATTATGAATTGGATTTTAAGTACGAAATGTGGGTTCTACCTTCAAGTAAGATGGATATAAAAACTAGGTAAAGATTTGAGTTGATAGGGTTATGTCATCAAGGATACCGAGTTCTCAATTCAAGACCGCTCCGACCGTGGCCCCCCGTAACCCCGCGGGGGATCGGACCGACGCGCAAGCACCACCGCATCACGACACCCTTGGCCCCCACTACCCCTCCCCCACCAGTCCAACAAATGAAACTGACCTTTTGTACAGTGGTGTTATGGAGAACGGACCCAAATCACCCCCTCGGAAAATGCCTTGGCACCCATTCTGCCCCCTCCCATTGCAAGGTCTGGTTCGCTACTGAGTTAGGATTTATGTATGGGTCTAGGATTTCAGATTAAGTTGGCGTTGGGCTGAATTAGGGTAATGGGGGGTTAAGTGAAGTTCAGTCTGTGGTACGGGTTAGTAGTGGGCAGGTATAGGGTATGGTCAGGGGTAGGAGATGGTCTTGAGTTAGGTAATGGTTAGGGTTAGGATAAGGTTTAGTTGGGGTCTGGTTAGGGTTGGGGTTATCAAAAATTGGTGTGATGCTTATTGCTTAGATAAAAAGAATTCATATAAGTATAGACACGTATCACTATTAAACTGGTGATTTTTAGATTGAACCAACAAGAGAGTATTGGAGTGTAGTGGTTAATTTAATAATTATTGTGGCTTTGAGAAATGTATGGTAATTCAATACATCATAAAGTCAGCTGATTCCTCTGTATAGGTATTACCTATGATCTACTTAATTTGAATGGTTAGCAACTCTCCTCTATGCAAATCATAAAATATTGAACAGCTAGTAACAAAACACCCTGCTAACCAAGATTCAACTACGTTTTATTCACGATATTGGCGCCAAGTCATCCCGCTGTGAGTTTAATTATAAATGCTGAGTCTAAGTATATTTAATGCACAAGACCGTATCTACCATTAGATTTTATGAGATCAGTACCAACTGAAATATTTCACATTATATTTATCTCTAAAACAGCTGAAACGTGTGGTCATATGATTGTTCTTTTTGTGATGTGCTTCATATTCGCCTATATCTGTTTTTTGACATAATTGTCACACAAAGATGGTAAGTTGGGACGTTGTGGCTACAGAAACCAAGAAATATATAGTTATCAACGAGATAACTACCAATAAAAATATTTGCACTAGTAATTTTAGACGCATCTTAGATTTTAGTTAGCCTTTAAGTCTATAATTTTTTTTCATCATGAAGAATGGTCTTCACACCCCAAAACCCCATGCTTGAAAGTTTCGATTCGGCCCCGATATTCAACAACCCATTGTTTTGAAGTGAAGCTAAAAAGTTATTTTGTAATCCCAATAAGAACTGTGTAAAGTACTATTGGTCAACCAAATTGGGGCGTATTTTTGCTCATAACATCCAAACCCAAAACACCTTTAACCTAAGATTTTTTACAAGGGTAAATGAAAAATAGTGGATTTCTTCTGATACCAAATTTGACCATTTCAGTAAAATCTGGGGCCCCTGGGAACAACAGTGTTTGAAAGTCTCATTTTTATGACAAAACCAGAATAAAAAAAATATCGCCGGCGACACACAGTATTTGACAACTGATTTGGAATATATAGTGCCTAAACTATATTCTGTGTACATGGACAGCCAGAATTTCATTGCAGGGCGCAATAGATTTTCCAAAATCAGTTTTCCCAGTCTTTTATGGAGAATGTGCATATAGAGGGCACTAAACGTACAAATAATGACCATTGTAAGGCCTATAGGACAATATTCCCGCAATGGATTTGTCTGATTTTTGCAGAGATATGCTCTTGAATGTCTCTACTTAGACAGTTGTCAAAACTTGTGTCGCCCACGCTTAACATTATTCTAAAAATAAGAGGCACAATTGTATGGGGTCAAACACGATGCGGAACGAGGCTATTAAGAGATCGGACCTTAAAATTGCAAATACCATGAATTTTCTTAGTGCCACCCGGCTCCTACCATTTAAACGGAATATTGCATTAAAAATTGAAACAAAAAAAACCAAACAAACCGAAGGTGTGATTTATTCTGGTTGCATTACATAGAAACCGGATTAGTAACTCGCTATCAGAAATATTATGATCATAATTGAGCTTAATTTGTTGTAAAATGAAAAAAAATGGCGACCAGCGGGTGTTCATTATTTTGATGGGCAGTAACAATCTGTAAAACACAAACAACTCATAGTTTGAAAATTGGTTGTCGACCTTCAAATCAGAGTATGGCTGTTAGAACAACAGCACACAACTTACCACATGCATTGCATGCATGCATGATTCATTCACTTAACACGCATGCACAAGCATGCACACACATACCACACACACACACAAAATATAATATTGAATTCCAGTTTTAAAATCTTGACATGATTGACAATCATGAAATTCAGATTATATTGAAGTGGCACCTGGAAGAAAAACATAGATAGAAGTACTTTTAGGGTAGGTAGCTGTCTTTCCATACTTAAATGGGTTGGGAGAGGATACTGTTAAAACAACACATTCAATTTTCACAGCATGTTAAATTTTCTTACCACTTCCACATCACACACATAAAACATATTATACTTTGTCTTGCCGAAGTATGGAGAGTAACGCGCGCAGTATTATCATGTGCGCTTTCAGTTGCAGTGTGTTTGGTTTTGCTTTGCCTACGCATGCACTGAAAGTATGCTTACAATCTATTACGCCCGACGTCACTACTTCATACTCGCGCGGACAGAAGTATAGTCATTTTGATTGGTGAGATATGTCAGTGGGGAGCCCAATAAGATTTTTCATTGTCAACAGTTACTAATTTTGGTATCAAAAGGAATGATGTTTGAATAAATTTGATACAAATTATGTCCACAATTGACAAAGGTTATTTTGGTGAGCTCCACACTGACCGATCTGGTTTTAAGTGCATGACAGTATTCTCAACATGTAACTAATATTTAAGGACAATAGGAATGGTAAGAATGGGAAGTAGGACTAAAGCTAGTAATATTTGTAATCTGCAATTCATATGGTTATTAGATGATGTTATGGATGTAGTTAGCTCATAAGAAGTAATGATGAAAGGGGTTGAGGATGCAGACTTTAGTAGTGTTTGCACCTGCTGAAATACACATCAGGTCTAAAACTAAATAATTTGTCACTACTAAGCCTAGAAGCAGCTTGTTTTGGGTAGACAATTTGTTTTCTAGCATTAAAGGAACAACAACAGTTGCCTAATAAAAAACACATTTCACGATTGTTGTGGCTAATATTACACAATTTTAGAGTTTATGAACCCAAAATAATTGTTAATTGAGTAGAGTTCATTTACATAATACATAAGTCATGAGGTATGATTTATGAAAATGCAAAATTGTTGAATTCCAAACAATTTTTGAAATACTCTCACAAAAATCCATTTCACATGCAGTTTGTCCCATTTTCATTGTCTAGAAATACATTGTTCCATTCTGTGTATAGAAGGCTGTATGGGCCATGTTTAATGGATTAAAACACCCTGCCAAAAAAAAAAAAAGAATTATTTTTTCAAGGTTAGGTTTTTCTAAAACTGATCCAATTTGCTTGAGTGCTGGATACTTCAGCAGCAATTTACCAAATAAGTTCATGGTCGTCAAGCACATTGCATTGGTCAGTACCGGCCACACATGGCTGAACAAAGGAGAGCTGGCATAATAAAGCATAGTGGACAGTTGTTTGTTATAAAAAACGATTGTGAAGCTTCATTGCCACATTAAAATGAAGGGATAGTGACTAGTGTGCAGTGGTCATAATTTCTCCTTCGTACAATGGTGAATGGGTGGAATATTAATTTGAAATGATTTTATCGAGTCTTATTTCATTATGCACAAAAGAAAAAAATTCTGTTCATGTGTATGTATAGCAAGTTATTTTAGGTTCCAGTGCTTGCTTTTCATGAGTTCACTGTAGGGGAATTGAAAGCTAGATGTGTGGTTTGGTTAAATTCAAAAACACTGTAAGTGTTTGCTATTGTAAAAAATGTAAACAATTGATGCGTGAAGATATCAGGAAGAAGAAAGAGTAAATTTGTGGCTGGGATTTATGTAAAAGTGAATTTATAAAGAATTGGGAGTTTATTTTAGATCTTTATTGTATTTACTGTTTCACATACTCCATAGTCTGTGTGTTGTAATTTTTTTGGTTAATGGACAGAAATACAAAGTGAGAATTTCATCCCAAAGTAGATCAATTGCATGAGCTTACGCACGCATGCGTTTTATATACCGTGCCCGTGGTTCATGTGAATAACACTCAACTTTATAAAATTTAGAACACAAAATTGTAATGTCTTAAGCTTTAAAAAAGGTTTGTCTGACAAACATTTGGCAAGAGGCAAAAATGGTAGTTTATTTTATTTTATTTTTATTATATGAAAGTATGTTCCATGAAGGATTCTAAACTGGCATTTCTTCAAAATTGATTGTTGTTGAAGAGATAAATATAAGGATAAAAAAAAACAACAATCACCCATGGTGCAGGTTTTAATTCACAACAAGCATGGCATCAAATTATGAGCCCCAGTTTTCCTTTTTTTCATGTTTTGTTTTGATGACCTTAGTTGGTTTCTGAATCACGACATTAGTGCATAAAGAGTGGAACAGAAAGTTGGGGAATGAATTATGATCTCGTACATTCTTCAAAATCCAGAATAGAATTTAGCTGTGCTATACATGAGTGCATGTTTTATGGCAAGATTTATTTTATTTTATTTGAGCATGCTTAAGCATATGTTTTATAAGAGGTAAAATTAAGAAATTACATTTAAAAAACAAGGTTATCAAAAAAGTGATGAATTCTGAATTTGCTCTGCAAAATGGGTTGTTTAAAATCTTGAAATGTAAAAGATCATTTTGTATAACGAGAGGAGAGGGGGAGAGGGAGGGGGCGAGAGGGTCGTAGCGGGCGAGAGAGAGAGAGAGAGATTTGGTTTTGGGTTGTCGGTGTGTGTGGGGGGGGGGGGGGGGGGGGGGGGAGAGAGAGAGGGGGGAGGGGAGGGGGAGGTGGGAGAGAGAGAGGGGTAAGAGAGGGGAAGATCGAGAGAGGAAGGAGAGGAGAGGAAGAAAAAATATAGAGGAGAGCGAGGTGCTTGCAAAATGCAGATAGTTGTGTGGGATGACCATGCTAGATGGTATCAAAGAGTCTTTGTCATGTAGTATGGTATTTTGTCCCTAAGAAAGAATGTTTCCCAGGACCATATTGATTCCCCCAGAAATAGGATTTTAATCTTGGTTCTTTGAAGAACAAAGTATGTATATGCTCATGTGGCTTGGTCAAATTTATGAATATCATAGACTCAATGGGCAAAAACTGGCAATAGTTACATTATATGGACATAGGTTCTGCCAAGTCAACACTCCCACAATTTGCTGAAAACTTGAATATTGAAAAAAGGGTGTAAAATACAGTAATGGATGAAAATGAGAGGGGAGGCAAGGTTTCTTTCCTAGAAATCTATACTGTCATTTCGTAAAATGATGGAAAAATGCTTTTTATTTAACCATGATGTCGTTCATTTAATAGAAAGGTTGGTTACAAATTATTGAGATTCACCTGGTTCTTTCCTATTCTGTCCAAAGGTATTCTTCAGAATATTAAAGTTTTATGCTTTCAATTCCCATAAGAAGTTTGTACAGTTTCTGCCTTTGGCAATTTTGCAAATTGAACTAACGATGAACAAATTGGTAAAACAACATTATGGGTTAAATTTTTTGGTATTCGCGATTTATAGATTTTCCTAATGAGATTGTTTATCATTTACTATTGTTCCAAATAAGAGAACTTTCAGTAGTTTTCGCCACAATGCATTGCTTCCATGGAGGTTGCGTTGTACAGGTACTGATGTGAATCGTTAGTGATGAAACATAGCTAAATTGACAGTATTGATCACAAACTTGCATTTTAGAGTGTTTCATCTCTTAACGATTCACATGACAACCTTTACAAAAACGCCATGGAAGCAATGCATTGTGGGAAGCGACTGGTATCTTCTCTTGTTCCAAAGTATCATACTATAGAGTTGAACAACCTGCTGTCAGCACCCCCTGCCTTGCAAGACATTAGTTTTTAGGTATTGTTTAGCTATTGTTTAGTTGGCATGGACTTTTGTCTGAATACTGAGTCTTCTAATTTTTCAAAAGTCTTTAATTGTATCTCTCATCTATTATATCTCTACTTACATCTTCATCTTAATAAACAAAGTGCCATATGAAAGAGACGAATTACGAAATGTCTTAAGGCCAATTCACCATTTTAGTTTTACTATTTTTAGTTACACATTCTTTTTTTTCCACACATGTCAAAAACCAAGTTCTGAGTAACAAAAATACTCACAATGAATTTAAAAAGCTATGAGGAATTGTTAATGTTCTGGTTGAAACCTAACCCCTCATATACCATGCACCTTCCCAGTTTCTGGAAATAACGTAAAAATTGAAAACTAAAGAACCAAGAAAATAACCGACTAGTTTCCTTGAAAATTAAATGGAAATCGTTGAATGAAGACTGAACTTCACCAAATTCAAATGAATTGTTAGTAATCTGATTTGTATATCCATATTTCTAAGAAGCTTAATAGCTGATAATCCTACCTAAGACAGATTATCAGTTTGGTCTTATAAAGTGGTTTTGGTAAATGCATATTTAATGTTTCATTCTTAATGCAACCGTGCCATTCGCATTTAGACATATACTCTTTTTTGTTGGGAAAATGTTGATGTAATATAAATTAACAGCAAATGGCTTTAACCTGTGTGGAATAACTACCAAATGTTGATTAGTTATTCCTAGCTTAAAAGATAAATAAGCAATCAACAACACAGTAAGAAAAGCTTCTAGGGTCAATTCAGATATAAGGTCCCTTTTGATTGGTTACTCAAGGCACTCTCATGCTATCTCAGTAATGACCATCAAGACACTTAAGAAAGGTGTGTAGTCCCCCTTCAAGGGTTAATGTAAATAAATCTTAATTACTTGTGTCAGGATTAAATTAATTTTTTGCTGACAAAGCCATTACTGTTACAAAATAGACTTAATGCGGGTGCTACATAATGATATTTATTACTGCAAATAAGTATGCAAATTTAAACGACACTCAGTTTTAAACCTCCGTATCTTTTGAGGAATGCAGGCTTTTAATCATAACCACTTGGGCGGTACTGTTGGTCGCATTTTATTGGCTATCATAGGGTTATTTGATGTATTTCACCAATCGGAAGAAAACACGGTTAGAAATCGAAAAAATGTATGCAAGATAAGGTCTGATTCGACTGATTAATTAAGGTTAATCGTTGTATCTTGTAATGTTCTATTGATCTAATCAGAGATGGTGTGTTAACATTACGTGTTGTTGGACTAATAAACGCCCCTGGCTCTAATAAATGCCCCCCACGATTTTTGGATTTTGATAATAAAACAATTCAGAAAATCCACTCAGTTAAGCTTACCTAAATCACATGATTTAATGGACAGGACTGTAGTAATCCAACTATTCGCTGTTGTCATCAATGCTCTGCTTCGATCCAACACTAATGGTTAACTGACACGTAGATTTACACAAGAGAGGACTGGGTTGGTAAAAATGTGTTAAGGTGATTTTGACTTTCTGTTTTTGACTTAATAACGCCCCTTTTTGAAAAAATGCACCGCCCCGGGGCGTTTATTAGGACCAATACGGTTATGGTCGACTTTGAGAGGCATGGCTGGAAAAAGTGGGAAGGAATTTGGGAATACATTCCTGGGAATTGATATTTGGAGGGAATTTTTTTTTTGATATTTAAATAAAGAAAATACATAAGAATTAGAGGGAATTTTGCAATCTTGGAGGGATTTTTTTTTTTTTTTTTTTTTTTTTTTTTTTTTTTAAGTTGTTAAAAAAAACTCACAAAAATTTGTGATATTGCTACCCGACTCTCCTACCTTTTATTACCTGAGGTCTCCAACTTTAGTACATATCTACAGATTGGACATACAGTATATCATAATATACCTCCTTATTGGACCAATCAAAATGGACCTTCTATATCTGTCTGAATCTCAGCCTTGTTTTTACTGTTCTGATTGCGTTATCCTAGGGTTGCATGATGTAATTAGCCAATAAAAATAGCTGTAGTTCCCAGAGGGAAAGTCTAGGATATTGTTTTCTTATTGCACAGACTGGCCCTGCCAATCACTAGTCTCCCTTTCAGAATACCAGCCTAAATTTAAACCTGGGTTTTAAACCAGGTTAGTTCCTACAGAGTGGACCTTTTTTCCTTTCAAATATAGTTGAAAGCAATGAAGAGGTGAGAAAATTCCTCATGGATGGGCTGGTATGTCCCATCCATGAGGAATTTTCTCACTCGTTACAGCGCACTTTTAGAGCATGTTGGAAGGAAAAAAGGTCCATTCATGTGGGACTAACTCTGGTTTAAACCTGGGTTAAAGTTAGACTCTCTTTCAAAATACCAGCCAATATGATTATTTTTCACAAAGAATTAAAGGAATGAATCTCACAACAAACATTGTATGCAATAGAGTAAGTTTACATCAGTCATTTCAACCACAAGCATTTTTTCCTCGTGATGCACTATAGACGCTGGCTGTAGACGTGACTCATGATGAACTAAGCAAGTATCATGTACGTGCTGTGTGTTTCCCATATGAACGATGAAGCGTACACACTCGAGATAAAGTCTATGGGAATAAGCTGACTGTTAAAGCAAATACACTATTGGGCAATATTGAAAAAAATTTGTCACAAGATTTGATGAAATATTGATATGTTAAATTTGAATCCTATCTACCCGAGTGCTGAGTGAATGTACCTTTTTTGTCTCAGAGCTCTGAAAATATTGTTGTGATAGATGTAGGTAATATTGACAACGTTTTCTCTTACACCATCTCCGCTATAGTCTAGTCTACCTTTATACTGCCTCTTAACTCTTAAGCCTGCAGTAATGCCTAAAAGGTGTTTGTTTGGCGTAACCTGATCGACCCAAAAAAAGGAAAAAGATGGACTCATAAAAAAATTTCCACAATTACAAAAAGCCCATTCCTGTTTTCCAGCCACATAATTTTCCTCTTTGTGAAATTTTTTTATTTCTAAAGTATTTTACATAGCCAATCGTCATGCATTTTGTCTCGCAAATAAAAAAAAAATCAAAATAAGCAATGACCGAATGGCCCTATTTTAATCTGTTGGGCTCACCCCATTGCTTAATTTTTTTCATGTGCTGCTTTTGATTTTTTTTACTTCTATTTTTTTGTAATCTAGCAAAAATATGGCATTTGGATGCTGAGGATTCCTAATTGAAGTATTGATTTGTTTAAGAAAGCATTTTGATGGTCCAATAAATTACATATCATCAGCTTTGAGCCTTTTTACATATTCATCAGCTTTGAGCCTTTTTACATATTCATCAGCTCTGAGCCTTTTTACATATTCATCAGCTTTAAGCCTTTTCTGCTAGATTTACATCACAGAGGTGTGATCTGTAGGCATTTTCCAATGGATTTCATAGGAATTGAGAAAAAAAATTGAAAACGAGCTGATTTAGGCTGCTTCATGTGCTTCATTGCTTAAATTTCTGAAAAGAATTGGTTCTCTTTCAAAAAAATACAGAGCCATGTGTATGTGATACCACTTTTCAAGATGTATTTTTAAATTTGAATATGTAATATAAATTTCAAAGATATTGGAGGAGAATTTAAGACTGTAAGATGCTTTATTACAGAAACCCTTAAGTCTATAATTTTCTTTATGATGTCCATATTACCAGAGCTTTAATTTATGATCCATATTTTTATCTTTTGTCGTCCTGACTTGCCTAAGAGAAGACCTTTATATCATCTGAACCACTGACCTAAGTGCCTAGTTTTTAACATGCAGAGTCAATCTACTCTGGAAGGAATTTATAATTTTGTAATTTATGTCCATTTACTTTCAATTTTTGTCCCATTGTAATTTCAGTCCATAAATGGCCAGAAATCAAAACAGGCCTTCATGACACCGGTGCAAACATTTCTTCATGACCTCAAAATGTGCCCATCAGAATCAACTGAAATTTTGGAAATAACCCTTTCTTGACGATATCTAATGAACCTAAACAAATAAAAAAGTGACAAGATCACAAACTGCACCTGTAAGAAGCCGTTCAATTTTTGGAAGCAGATTATGATTAACTTTGATAATAAGGAAGAGATATAATATCCACAAGCTTGAGGGGGGGGGGAATAAAACTTTAAAATGTAAGCAGTTATTGGACCACAGTACCGGCAAAATAAATTCCCACTACAGACCTTATTCAGTTCTGTAACAAAAAGAATACAATCACAATTAGCATGATAAATGTAGCAATATAGGTGTGAAGGACAGTGCAGTTGAATATCTGGTTTATGACAAGAATCATTAAGAATAAACCTCAAGAATCACTGGTGGACGAATGCTGCCTGCTGTGGGTTATAATTTGAGTGTAACTCCGACTCAACTGAATTGGTAAGTGCTCAATGCCTGCCTTACAAGACAAACAGTTGGCCAATTTTCAGACCTCTCTATGGAATAAAGCCACTAATGTTTTCCTAGACCATAAAATGTTAAACTGCCCACTGCTACTCATGCCATTTTGGCCAGGCTAGCCAACAACAGCCTTACTGGTCACTGTACTTGCAGGAATGACCTTGACTTGACCTGGATCTGAGGACACTCGAGCTCGTCTCAGTTCGATGACCTGCTCAACATGCAAGAGCTCCCTCTATAATGGGATCATTACAAAGTGGAATATTAACTAGTCACAAATTTTCACACTTGTTAATAACCTGTAAATTAGTCACTCAAATTGCACAACAGACAACTTCACTTCCTAATCACTAAGCTCAGACTGTTATCCGCAAGCACAAATGTAGTGGTGAGCGGTACTAGTAGGAAACCACATACAATTGTAAATTTCTTGGAGTGAAAATTTGTTGAATGTATGTGATATGAGAGTGGCCAAGACATTGGCACTGTCGGCCATCCATCCATGTTTCATTACTGGCAGGCGCTGATAGCCTGAGTGAGCAGGCAGTGAGAGGGGAACAAGGACACGGCCGCAGCCCATATCAACAGCTAGTTATGTGTGTAGGCAATGGGAATATTCTTTCTGGCTTCTGGCATGGCTTTGACATCTTATTGACCTTTGATCATGAACTTTCTAGGTATGTCACAACCAACTTTGTCTTTTTTTTTGCACGGGACAGCTGTATACGTTAATTAAGTTATGCGCGGAACTAAATGCACACTTATCAGGTATCATGTAAATTAATGTCTCATAGATAGTGGTTTATAGAGGACTTTTATGCTCCTACAGTCCTAAATTATCAGGTCCCTTTCACAAGAAGTTTTAGTAGATTTGGTAAGACAGATTCATTTACGTTTGAGTTATCGTACATGTATAGTGGGAATTTTATATTTTTAGTACTAAAATTCAAGGAATCATGTCATTGACTTCACATGTCAATAGCCATTTATCAATTTAAGGATAGTAGGTTCGATGGCCCCCCCCCCCCCTGAGAAATTTCCCAACACTTCTCGGTCCATAAGGCGTGATTGTAAGGCCTGGCGCTTAATCGGCAGGCTTATGTCAATTACAGAGCCTGAGTTGGAGTTCCTTTGATATTAGTAGGCACTGAATCCTGGCCTGTCATAGTTTTTGTTTTTGCTGGCTTGTGAATAATGTGTTTGATAGTTGCAATTGCAAAAATGGTGTCGTCGACTTCTGCCGGGTTGCTTATTGAGTTTTATGTTCATATGACTCATAGTAAATTTTTTTGCCCCCTTTTTCTGCTGATTTTGGATGAAGAAAATTGGACACTCTAAGTTGTATTATGTGTGTGTTTATGTGCCAGTTTGTCCAACAAAATCAAAACCCTTTTGCTACATTATGAAAGGTGAATTGCAGGCCATTAACTATCAGCACTGTTATGTTGTTAAATATGTGGATATCATGTGTTCTGTGTTTTAATACATAATTATAATATTTTGTGTTTAGTATGCAAATATATATATATATATATATATATATATATATATATATACACATGTATGTGTGGTGTGTGTAAGTCTGTATTGTGTACATTTGTGTGTGTTTGCCATGTATTCATGTTTGATGGCATGTTACAATGTATTATAAACCAAGAATTTTTCAGTTGCATAATATTTTTTTAGCGTTTGGTTAGAACAAAGATTCATGTCCACAATTTTTTTCCCTTTTAAAATATCCTTTTAGAAATTACCATTTGTAAAATTTCATGTCTCAAAATGAGATGTTTTCAGCATGAAAATATTGTGTTGTATGGTAACATGTATACTTATGCCATTTTTTTTCCCTTGACCAACTAAAAAATCGAATATTGGGCTTATGGTGTGGTGAGGCCAATAGTGGACTTTTCAAAAAGTTATCATGCTATGTAAGAAACTTTTCTTGGCCTTATTCATTTTATCAATTTTCTAGTTAGTTTCTCTGGTAACATAATGGCGATGTTACAAAAAAACTGATGTAACATAAACTATGTCATTAAACATGGCCCTCATGTTAAGTGCAGTAGTGCAACATAACACAAAATTTGTAAGTAGAAACACTTTCTCATATCAATATTTGTTGAGTGTTATCTAAGTCCAAACCTACTCACAATAAATCCTGGCTTAGTGGCCAGCTATTTACATTTTAACACTGCACTTTCAGTTGAATAGCACTTTATATCACGTTGTCCAGTCAGCTCGCTGAGTTGGATCCCTCACTGTGCCATTAATTTACTGAATGATATTTTGAATATGCCACCCTCAGGACACTAAAGGTAAGCCATTTGCAAGTCCTGTTGTAACTGTGTCACCTGATCAAAGGGCAAAATGTTTCACTGTGTGTGGCAATGGAAATTGGGGTGAGGCCTGTGCTCGTCCTATTTATTTTGCTTTGAAATTGTGGCACATTTTTTCTAGTGCAACCAAACCTTTTATGGTATGCCTGTGGCCTGTGTATGCTATGTGGAAAAAATTGCATACTTACATTATACCCTTTGCACTTTATGTATGTATGAGCTTTAGTCCATAAAATGAATAAAGCAAGTGTGATACACAGGTCTATCAAAGTTATAATTTCATGATGCCAAAAACTATACATTTTACATAAGTGTGATTTCTGAGATCATTTAGTAATTTGAATATATTAGAAATTTTATCAAATTTTTTGTATTCATCAGACCTCAATGTAAATTGGGATATCAGAATTTTTATATATATTAATATTTTTAATTTTTTTACAAAACATTTAATAACAATATCTATAACTAGATGCTAGTAGAATGTAACGGACTTTAAATTTCCAATATTAATTTAAATTTGGCAGTAATCTATTTCTTTGGCACACGCCGGGAAACAGTATTCCACGTCACATTCAAGACACTCCAAAAATGGTCACTCTTTCAAGATTTGTTAGAAAGCTATTTATTTCACAACAAAGTAAAAACATTGAAGTCCTGAGAGATGGCAGGCTTTTGGCTTATTTTCATGTTCTGTTTCACAATGTTGTACCATTTGTAACATATTTTACTTTTTTTCCCTACCGACAAGTTCGGAACGGGGACTATAAAATGAGCTCTATCTGCATCCAAGGTAAAAATTTTGTGCTGTGTTCGTGTCTGCGGTCAAATTTTTAAGTTTGCCTATTATGAATTCTCTTTTGCTGTGTCATATTCGTATTCACCCAAGTTGGTGAGAATGATCTTTGAGTGAGATAATTTACTGATCGCGACATTCAGTGGAGACAGATATTATAATGCACTGCGAAATTATGGAACTCTGTATGCATATATGGATGTTTTATTATGCAGTGATGTGTCATGGGGTTGAATTAATAATAACTTGATGTACCCCTGCTGTAAGATACTTGTCATTTGATGATTTTTGCTCAACTTTGGATGAATGGGTGCAAAATTCTGCAAAGTGTATGGATTTGTGCCTATTGTTCATTATTACTAGACATTGTACTCTACTTTGTGTGCCCACGACATAATAGACCCTATGCCAGGGGTTCTCAATTATTTTAGCTGAAGGGCCCAGAGAATGCCAAACATACTTGAAAGTTCCCTACTTGAGGGCCAAATATACCTGAATTTCTTATGTTTCCCTTTATATATTTGAGCCAGTCGAGGGCCAAAAATCAATGGTTGGTGGGCCGAATTTGGCCCGCGGGCCGCCTATTGAGAACCCCTGCCTATGCATAGGACGTGACACTTCGCAATTAACATAAATTCTTCCTTGTCCTATGCAGAAAGACTAATAGATCACCTGTACCTTTGGTTATCTCTAGAACTCAATAATTGGTGAATGTATTGTAGTCATACATTGTGGCTCTCTAGCCCTATGGCATGACTGCCTACTGCATTATAGGTCTAAGCAGAAGGTGTATTGAGTCCATCCCACAATGCACTGGTTTTGGGAAATTCACTTCCATAAGGTCATGTGACCTCACAAAGATCCTATTTAAACACATACAAACCCTCGACTTTTATACTCATTTTAGGCCACATATAGTACTAGGGAATGTTTTGTCAATCCTTGTGTTTTTTTTTTTTTTTTTTTTTTTTTTAACTTTTTATCCCTAAGTTTAGTACAGTATAGGACCATTGCCATGCATTATGTGATTGATTCAAAACACCTCTGGGTCTAAGCAACAATCCGTCAAAGTACCATCGGCGGGATAATAGAGAAGGATGCCCCTCTATAATCATAATAGTTATATTTCATCCATGTCCAAGTTTGGTTGGTGTTTTACAACTACTTTAACATGTACGCAATGTGGTTTTTTTATCTCCCAAAATACACTTCTGTATCAAGAACAAATGACAAAAGTCTGAGAAAGTTCAGGGGCATGCTCTCTGGAAAAAGCAAAGCTTAGAGTATTCCCTCCATTCCAATGACCATTTATTACTTAAATGAAGAAACAGGAAGATGTTGCATGCTGCCCTTTGTTATAGGGCTTGTAAGTTGCACGTATATCATGGCCTTTGTCCTTTCTAATCTACAAAGAGGCTACACTAGGCAGCCCTTTATAACCAAACCCAAAATACCATTAGCTTATGCTAACTGAGATTTAGGATTATAAACTGTCTTCACACAAAGCAGACTCTGGAATACAACACAATGGCCCTTACCGCGCTATTATATCATGAGCAAGCTAGCTAGCGCTATGAGCTAATAAAAATCACATTCCCAGGCACAGTCAATAGCTTTCATTCACCTTGTAATTGAACAAATACAGCACCTTGTATTTTTAGTATGATTATGAATTACCCCGGATATGCAAGGTCAAGCTGTCGTAACATGTGTCCCATTAAAGGCGTCTTGAACTGGAGCCTTGGTAGATTAGCATACCTTACCAATCGTGATGTGGCATGGTAAATGTATGTAAGTATGGTGGTTTGTTTGTTAATAGGGCCATTTCATTTAGTGTTCAGGCCCCCCAGAAAACAAAATGCAAAAATGAGGCCTTTCCCCCCCAAGAACCAGAAATGCCACTCATATATGAATATTGCTTAATAAATAAGCGCACATCCTTGCAAAGCGGTATCGTGGTTCTTGGGGGGGAAAGGGTTCATTTTTGAATTTCGAGTTACCCCCTTGAAGGCCTGTATATATTTTACATAAAACCGTCTTTTGGGATTTATGTAAAGTGGGATTTTTGAAAACTGGTAAAAGTTAAACTTTGGACATGTCCCTTTAAAATGCGGGATGTTTCAAGTTCATCTGCTTTCATGAAAACTACAGAGGGCGTCCTCCATTCCTTATACGGCGATGGTCCCTTTTAGACCCAAAATTTCTGAAATGTCAATCCAGATTAAGAGTTTTTTTTCTACTTGCCTGAAGGAAAGTCTAATTTTGAAGTTAAAAATTGATAGCTCTCTGAGTACTATACCTGCCTTTTACAAATCATTTCTGATGCAGCTTCCATATATTAAGCTCCGGGGGGGGGGCGTCCTCTTCAGCCCAATCCCCATCTTACCGTGTTGCTGATTGGCTTAAAAAATACCCAAGCTCCTTTGTGACCTATCGACAAGTTCTACTCATATGGGGTTAAATATTCATAAAAGAATGTGTCAGCCCCCCAAAAAAAAACAAACAAAAAAACCACAAAAAACACAAAAACAAACAACTATTAAAAATAATCCAGATCTAAACTTTACTTCTTGCTACTTTATAAAGAAAATCCAAAGTTTGTTTACAATATAATGAAAGAATTGTAGCGTGCAAAAACCATTGATTTTACAGCGTTTAAAGGCAATTGAAAATTTTGCAATGTAGTGAAGAGTCATTTCAGGCCTCTCCTTTGAAGGTGAATGCAGGTTTTAGGTTTGTCCTGTGTTGATATTGACTGTAATTTGAATACTTCTTTTTTATGGCAGGAATTGATTTTGATTGACCTATTAAGTAAACGGTATAAATTAATAATGACCTATATGTTACAAAGGACAATAAACATTAACAAACAGTTGCTGTAACTTAAATCATTTCTTTCAAGTTTCAGAGGCTTGCTAGAGATTAAAAGCACATTCTAGTTTTTGGTACTTTTAAAACAAATCAAGCAATGTTGCTTTGCAATCACTGCACTAGACTAGTTATATAATGTGGAAAAATAAGTAAAATAGGGTGGGGTCCCACATTCTGCAATTTACCACATGCAAAAAAAGTCCACATCATGAAAAATATTGCTTGCCTCTCTATAAATAGGGCGCCTAATCAAGACACTGCCTAATTATAAATCTATGTATCATCCCTAATAAAGTGAAAGAAAAGGGTGCCAAATTCTCGGTGAGTTGAGAAACTGGAATCCGTGTATGTCATTCCCAACCAGCCCGGTTAGCATAACACACCATTAATTTACATATGAGCCCAGGAGAGCAGCAATTTTTTTTTTTTTTTTTTGGGTTTTTTTTTTTTTTTTTTTTTTTTTTTTTATTTTATGAGGTTAAAAAAGGGAAATCCCCCTTTGGTATTGTCATATCGCAATGCCACGGATAATAAATGATCAGAAAAGAACAGGTAGGAAACCGTGACTAGGCCCTTGTGAAAAGGAAGAATAGAAAGCAAGGTAGGAACAAACTGAATGGGCAGCCCTCTTGCCCAACGGGAAAATTGGGCATGCATGATTGCTAAAGCGTAATATAACTATTGTGCCCATTTAAATGGATTTCCTTGGCTGTTTGATGCTCGGGCTTTCTCACATACATTTTTCAAGTTTATCTCAATATCCTTTGGAAATTACAATGTGTTTAAATTACTAGTGTTGATTTGCATTTTTTGTTTGTTCTTTTTTTTTTCTCAAGAGTGGTGTTTTGCATGGGCCCTCTATGTCTGATTTTTGAGATTTATATAATCTTCCATATTTGTCAAAGAATTTGGTTGAATTTGATTTTTTTTTCCAGACAATTAGTTAATAGTTTATTTTAGTAGACTACCAATGAAATTGCCTGTCCAAAATTGATTACTGTTGGCTTAGAATTTTAATTCTGTTTTAACACCCTTAGAAGTTAGAGGGTGTTTTGAACCCATCCCATAATGCATTGCAATATCACTATACTATACTGTACTAAATACATGTCAGTACTTAGGGATAAAAAGTGTTCCAAAAGTTTAAGAACCACAAGACATTTCATAATCAATCAAAAAAAATCCTTAAGTACTAATGCTTTGTGGGCTAAAATGAGCATTAAAGTCAGGGTTTTATGTGTTAAGAATAGGATTTTTATGTGATCACATGACCCTATTGAGGTGAAATTTCTCAAAACTGGTGCATTGTGGGATTGACTCAAAACACCCTCTGCTTAGAAGTATTACCTTTCTTTCTTACAGTACTGTAAAAGTGGAAATTTTCGTGCTACATTAATTTTCGCGCTTTTCGCGCGCTTCTGAGCTAGCGCGAAATTAAAAACCTGCGAAAATGTTTATTTTGTGTGTAGGTCTATTTTTTTTTTTTTTTTTTTTTCTAAATACATGTCAGTACTTAGGGATAAAAAGTGTTCCAAAAGTTTAAGAACCACAAGACATTTCATAATCAATCAAAAAAAATCCTTAAGTACTAATGCTCTGTGGGCTAAAATGAGCATTAAAGTTAGGGTTTTATGTGTTAAGAATGGATTTTGATGTGATCACCTGACCCTATTGAGGGAAATTTCTCAAAACTGGTTGTGCTGCATTGTGGGATTGCTAATTACGATATATTCATTTCAATAACCACCCCCAGCAGAGAAGAGAAAATGACGTTTTTGACAAAAATAAGTGTTTTGGGGGCCAAAAACTCACCAAATTGGGCAAGTATCGTAGTGGCATAACCAGCTTTTTTCGAGGGGGAAGGGGGGGGGGGGAGACGGGGGGAGAATGCTCTTTTTTTGGGGGAGGAAGCATGGAAGCCTATTAAAATTTGAGTAGTATAGGATAGGCATATTGTTGTGTCACGGTTATTTTGGCCACGTGTGCAGAAAATCACTAATTTTTTGGTGGGAAGATGGGGAGCAAGGATTCCCCACAGGGGGGGGGGGGCAGCAGCAGGTGCATGGTGAATTCGGGCTGCTTTGTTTTTAAACTTACTTGGAAAACGTTGATTGTAGAAAATAAGAAAAAATGAATTTTCCCCAATTCAGCAAAAAATAAAACAAGGTTGCAAATTACAAGTTAGAGAAAAAAAATTTGGCTCCTAATGCTACAGGGAAGGCCCTACATAGTGATGTAACAATCAATTTTAGTGAGTGTTGGTTTTGTGAAATAGAGTGTGGTAAGAAAAAGTAAGCAATATTGTAGTGTTTTCTCTCCTTCTCTCTATCTCACCAGAAAAACCAGTCCCACAGGCTAGTATTAAAATAAGTTGTAATCACTCACTGCAAATGGCCGTAACCAGGATTTTTTTGGGGGGTGCGGGAAGGGCATTTTTTTCCCAAAAGAAAATTTTTCTCCCAAATTTCCCCCCTCCAAAAAAGTGGGTGAGATTTGGTAAAAGTGGACTCTTTCTACAGAAATTTTAACCTTTTTTCTACAAAAAACCCTAATTTTGCTTGCAAAATCTATTTGGCCTTTTGGAAGGTTTTTTTTTTTTTTTTTTAATGGACATCCCCCACCCACTGGTTACGGACCTGTCCTTTGAGCAAACTTTCATTGTTTAATGAAAAATTTTTTTTTTTTTTTTTTTTTTTTTTTTTTTTTTTTTTTTTTTTTTTTTTTTTTTTTTTTTTTTTTATAGACAGATAGACCTGTAATGGTCATACTGTAGTAATGGTCAATGTGACATGGCAATTTGGTGATTTGGTTTAGGACATAAAGGAAACCAGTTTACTGTTTTGAAAGAGTTAGGAAATATATGTTGACAAGGGGATGTTGACCCGACACTTAAGTTACAACCCTCACACTTACACAAGCATGACCAGAAACATAGAGAAACTCTAACCAGGCTGACAAGAACTAGTTGTGATGAAAAGGAAAGGGGCAAGTCATTAACTTGTAGTCTGCTAACATCCATTCACTATCACATGGACCATGTGGAATTTGTTGATGAAATGTCTTTTAGTAACAGAAATGAAAGTTTTCTGGAATTTTCATGAAAATTGGAAAGAATGGGGATTTCAATCTTGTGAAGATGTCTGAAGCTGGGGTCTGAAGAAAATATCTAAAATAGAAATTACTGCATTATTTCTTTCTTGGAATAGACAATGAAGAAGAGGGTTGGCAATTTCCCAACAAAATCATTGTTTTTTGCTGCATCATGGGCTCTCTGGTAGTCCGATATTAGTTTCAGTGGATTACATGTCATAATCAAAAGAGAAAAGATATCCTGCTCAAGAATGGAACACAGGACCTCAAAGGGCAAGTTCCCCCTGCTCAGAACCCTTGCCCCTGTCACCCCATCAAATAAACTGACTGTTTGTACAGTGTCTATGGAGAAGGACCCAAATTCGCCCCCTCAGAAAAATGACTCGGCACCCTTTCTGCCACCCCCCCCCATTTGCAAAGGTGGTTATGCCACTGCTGAATTAAATCCACCAACTGTAGTCTCCACCAGGGGATCTTGCGAGTTTTAACTTGCAGTATTTTTCCTTATTATTTTATCTCCACATAATGTAGCTTTGTCTGAAAATGATACTCTCACAATGCATTTTTTCTGGGGAAGCAACTTAACAAAAGCCAATGCAAACAATGGCTGCCCATACTCACAGTCCATGTCTCATTGGTAGATTGGTAGCCTACTTGGGATTCAACTGTACTTGTACAAAATAAAAGTATGTCTATGTTCTTGAAATGAGACTTCCAGGGATAAATACTTGTAGCCAGTAAGTGGCATAACCTTAAAATGTAACAAAATGTGTACAGCATTATTAACTACAAATTGAAAGCCAATTTGGATGATTTGATACTCATTATGCTTTTCAAACAGCAAAATTTAAAAAAAAACAACCCTCGCAGTGCAGTTGTCTCCAATGGTTTTGGAATGAGAAAATAACTGCTTCATAACATAACAGGCCTACACATTTACATTTTTTGGTCAAGGATGTGTTATGCCAAGAGTGATGTCAAAATTAAGATTTCTGCCACCATCATCTGACCAGGACTCTAGCTAGCTAGCGCCCTCATCCATAAGAGTCACCAGGCTTCAAATTAGGTGAGAATGGCACCTTCCCATAATTTAGATTTCTATTATTAAATTGCCACACTGCTTTATTGTTTTTGTTTAATTACAGATACAGTAGTATGAAAAAGGAATTTAACAATAAATTGGAAGGGCATTAGTTGCTCATGGGATCCCATGCAAATTAAACTGCAGCCATGACCTTGTTGGGTAATTAATGCTTACTGGGGCAAAATGGAGAATATTTCCTTGTTACTACCATGTTGGTTGGACAGCAGAGGGTGTTTTGAATCAATCCCACAATGCATTGCAATGTGCCTATACTGTACTGTACTAAACACATGTTAGTACTTAGGGATAAAAAGTGTTCAAGAAGTTTAAAAACCACAAGACATTTCATGTTCATGCAAAAAAATTCTTAAGTACTAGCACCTTGTGGGCTAAAATGATCATAAAAGTTATGGTTTTTATGCGTTAAGAATAGGATGTTTGTGGGATCACATGATCTTATTGAGGTGATATTTCCCAAAACTGGTGCATTGTGGGATTGATTCAATACACCCTCTGGTTGGACAGTGTCTCAGTGTAAGCAGGATGCTCAAAGTATTTGGTTTCTATTGAAATTGTGAAAGCCCCAAGTTCCCATGTACATCACTTTTGGATACATTCTCAGTCTTGTTGTAATACTGTAGAAGTGGTTATTTTCACACATTTAATTTTTCGCTCTTCTGCAATTTTTAGCATTTTCACTTGATTTTAAATTCGCTTTTTTCAGATATCCGACATAGACTTACACACAAAATAAACATTTTTGCGTGTTCTTAATTTCGTGCTTGCTCAGAAGTGCGCGAAAAGCGTGAAAATTAACGCAGTGCGAATATCTCCACATTTGCAGCAACACAATCAGGACTTTTATCACCGTGTGTAGCTAGATCTTAACCCTTTTAATAAAAAACCTTGTAAAATTCTGTATTTTGGTATGACACACAAAGTCAGTGTTCTTGGAAGTCATTTGGGATAGACATCTCAACAACCACGGACTAATGACTAGGCTTGTTGACTCATTTGAATGCATTTTTTTTTATGCTGATTCAAAATATATGGACATATGAAAATGCATAAGTTTGAAATTTGTTAATTTTTTGTGTCTTTGAGATGGCTTCCCCAATGGCCTGTGGCCATTCATTTGGGAAGCCATCTCAAAACCATGACCTTAAGATAGGCTTGTTTGGAATCATTTGAATGCATTTTTCATGTGATCCAAATATAGCCTAATTTTAAAGTTATGTCAGTTTTCGAAAATAGGAAATCTGAGTAAATTTGCAAAACCTTTCATGTATAGTCAACATCCGAAACAGACGAGTTTGCTATTGATATCAAATTTATCGCATGTTCTAAAAGGAAAAAAAAACAAATGGTGTAAAATTCTCTAAAACAGAAAATTGGAACAAATTATTTGGTGGTGTCATAGAAAGAAAAGAAAACTTAAATAGTCATTGCTTAAATTACTAAAACTCCTCCATGCACGAGAAAAAAAAAATCAAAATGTTCAATCAGTTAATATTTTTTGTGCGTTTTTGTAGTAATTGGATTGCGATGAATTCGAAACATGCAAACTGTGAACTACTTGTTTATTTTCATAACCATCTTTATTACACAGGTTCATTTTGCACCATAATTTAATCTTCTTTTTTAACAATAACCTCTATGGCATAGCATAAGATGAATAGACCACACAACCTTATTTTCGTATGAGTAAGTTAATTTGGGAGAAATATTTCCTAGATGGAATGATATATAGTGGTCCGGTAGTTCAAATCTGTTTAATGTTCCCATAATATCAAATTTAGTTTGGACTTGAGGCCAAGGTCAGCCTAAGAAAAATAGCACACGAACCAGCTGGAAAATCATGTGCTTCACAGACAGGGATGCAGACCAGTTGACCATTAAGAGTTATAGATTATCCCAAAGATTCTTGGTCTATTTTTTAGAGTGGTTTAGGAAAGAGACCACTAGGATAAATTGTGTTATATGTGGCATGCATTGAAACTTATTGCTTAAATGGTAATAATGAAATGATGTTGTGTTTTGAGTGGCCAATGTTTGGCTTGAAAGGGCATTACCCTCCCTGGAGGTGGATGGCCAGTTGGAAATCAACTGAATTTATTGTTCAGTGTGTCTGTCATTACAGCATGGAGATCAATGGCCCCCATCTAGCAATTTGCTTGGATGTTGGGAAAAAAGTAACCAATATATCTCATGCACAGGACTTACTAATAACCTGAAAGTCATTTCTGTGGTGTCTTTTACATACATGTACACTGTAAATGCGAGGAAAATGTTCGCACTACATAATTTTCGTGCTTCTTACTCAATTCCTTGAGTTCTGAGCAAGCGCGAAATTAAAACACACAAAAATGTTTTTTATTTTATGTGTAAGTCTATGTTGGAGATCTGGAAAAAAGCGATTTAAAAACAAGTGAAAAATGCTAAAATGCTGAAAAGCGCGAAGAGACACACGAAAATTACCGCTTTACAGTAATGCCACCAGAGGGATGTGAAACCAATCCCAGAAAATGCTATTATTTAGAAATTGTTCCTTATGAAAAGTTCATGTGACATCATGGATTTTATTCCCCCAACATGCACAACAACCTGGAATTTGTCTGCGATTTATGTATTCAATATTTGGATATTGTATAATATTGATAAACTCCCCATCTGATTGTTTGTAAGCCCTCATAAACTCACTAAATGTGTCCTCCATGAGTGGTTTGTCCCCACAAGCTGATAAAGAAAGATTGAAGTTGTTCATTTACACTGGTGTCAGTGGGTGTGTGTGGGGGGGGGGGGTTGGGGTGGTGGTAGAGGGGATTTAGGAGAATCTGTAACATTTTTGCATTAGAGGGGACCCTAGAATTCATGTGGAAATTGGATGAACTCTTACATCGAGAAATTCCAGGGAATGAAGATTTTTGAATGGCAGTGTGAATGAAAAGGGAGTGCATTTTTCTTGGACAAAAAAGTCAATTTCTTCCATTTTCTCCCTTGTTTCCCTGTGTAATGTAAAGAATGACTACTCCCTAAAAATTACTGCTGAAACAGGTTGTAGTCAAACTAACTTTTGGCCGTACATGGATAAAAAGGTGGACTTGGAAACACAGTTTCATTGTCCTGGCCCCCTCAATCTGATCTGGACTTCATAATTAATAGAGCCCAATCCCTGTCCTCCACAGATCCCCCTTCAAAGCCTCCCTGCCCCCCCCCCCCCCCCCCCCAATCACGGGGGATAAATGATCGGGCTCTTACTAGCTGCCACATCTAATAGCAGGTCACATAATATCAGACATTAGGAGTCTATCGCCATTGGCGACTTATGGTCGAATTCTGATTTTATGAAGGGGACAGGAAGGGAAAAGCGCACATCCCTATGTACCTATATAAAACCCCCGAATGCCGCCAATGTGGAAGTCTACACAGTTGAAGATTCCGATGTTGAACTGTGTTGTACATGGACAGATATCTTAAAGTGCAAATTTGGTGAATGACATATTATCAAGATCTATTGATTCACATTTGGATAATATGTGATAACGTAAGCCAGCAAGTCATAAATGGACAAATTCAAGGTTTGTCGAAAATGTTTGGTAGCAAAAGTACACAAGGCGGTCTGTTGCATTACTTCATACAAAACGTATGAAGAAATAGGAAGAGGAGGTGTATAGTGTCTTCCCAAAACTGCATTTCCTCCAATACAATTTTTTGCAACTGGTTGTCACAAGAGTAGTGACAAAAAGTAATTGATTGCAAGATTGGGATGAGTTATATTCATTTAGGTCAGACTTTGGTCCACTATTAAACTCATGTGACAACCAACTGGTGCCAACATTTTATATTGGAAGAATGCATTATGGGTAGTAGAGAGCCACTATACTGTCAGGAATAGGTGTATGTATTTTGTGGCTATATGTACAAGGTTTTGGAGAAGACTGAGAAAAAAATGCTACATTTTAAAAAAATTTAAAAATTAGTAACATTTTTTGGGTGTTTTCAAGACTGACATTGGATCAATTCTTATCAATTGAATAAAATGAGCGTTTTCCAAAACAGATTTCCGTCGGTTTATAAGGTCCACATTAGCTAGTTTTCATTTTGGAGCCTGATATTGACTGCTATAGCATTTGGGTGTTATATCACTGTGTGGGTCATTTCATGTTTCCTTGAGTCTTGGATTGCAAACAGAAAACCCCCCCCTAAATCACTCTCATGACGTTGTTGTAATTTGTGATGTCCAACTTAAAATTTTAAAAAAAAAAAAAAAATCTTTTTTATTAGCCAATCCTTTGCCCTAAAACAAGGTGTATTTTTGATCCTAATTCTTGGTTACAAACAACAACACTAATCAATTTGTTGTCCTGTGTAATATCATATTACCTATTTAGGCCTATACTGAGCACTACTATACTAATACTAAGAACAATGAAAATGGGAAATTTCCTATATTTGGTCGAGCCGCTTTAAATGATTATATGATATGTCGTCCATTGCTGACAATTGCTCATTGTTAAGGATCTGCAATCAAGCGGAACGGAATATTCGTCGTTAATGAAACAAAGACATTAAATTTATGATTTGGTGAGTTGGCTTCAGTTGGAGAGAGAGTGTAACAAGAGGTAATTAATACCATCCAGGTGAAAGCCTTTTGTGTTGGGACAATAATAAAAAATTTAAAACAATGAACATATCAATTTTACTCAATTCCGTTTGTGATGTTTGGTAAATACTATAACGGTCTCGAGTATCATAAGCGTTTTTTCTATTGAGAAATATTTTCCGGATTGAAACCGGGAAAGATTAAAACTGGTATTTGCTATTTTTTTTACCGAGGGAAATTTCCTCTCTCTGGCACCCATCCTTGTTTTGGAAGGAGTTTTACCCAAGAACATAATAACCGGAATCACGCAAATAGAAAAAATGACCCCCCCGCTCCGCATCAGTGCGCATGCAGTTGAGAAACCGAAAATTGGCTGGGTCACCGGCAATTGCGCGGCTTTGACAATTTAGATCAACAACACATTGCAAGTGTCATCAAAATACAAGCTTTTATAACACCTCGCTTAACCTGGACAGCCGATTTGGGCAAAATATCATAGTCAACAATGTAAAGAAAGACAATAATTATGTATGTTTCGCTGCGGGGTCATCACAATGCACTGGGCTCTGGCGATATTGACACGTGAGGGATCTCTAAACCCCGGCAATTTCACTTGGGTCACAGAAGTAGACAATTTTCCCGAATGCAAATGCTTGCGTAGAAAGTACCCTCTCTCCATATTGTCCCTATTTATACCGGGGAAATATCTCACCTGTAAAAGATGGATGCTCAATAGAAAAACTCTAATATCCCATTCACTGTATAATGGATCAGGCCTAAGTTTTTAGTGGAAATTCCAGAAACAGTAGAGATAGAGAACTATTATAATCTCACTCCTAAATTTTGACTGCTCTGGTTGTAAAATGTTTTTCGGAGGGGAAAAATATTTTCACACTATTTGGTGATTTTAAAAATATATGCACATGTTCCATAAATCAATGTATTTTTCCATAGGGAATTTCTTTCTTTGAGGCCAAATTCTATTTGGGTTTTGATTGACAGCCCCAGTTGCATAGATATTGTAATGGATATTATTATGTTAATTAATTCAACGATTGACCTGCTATAACAAAACTCAAACCATATTATACCAATATGAAGGACACATGTGTGCCTTAAAGCACTATCAGTGATTCCTCCAAAATAGTCAATAATATTTGAAATTTGCAGAGATGTTTTGTAAAAGTGAAGTTTAAGGTCCGGAGAACCCTCATCGTTACTTTTCACCTGAAGAATTGACAGAAAAGGAAGCAAACTGCAGTTTTCAACGATATAACTCTCCACATTCAGTTACGTGTTATAGTAAGGTGTCCTCCGAACGCATTATAACCCCCGGGGGGGGTGGGTGGTCACTCAACTTTTTTTCAGGTGGGGATGTGCGGGGGCCCAATTTTCCGAACTGGGGGCCTGGAAAGGGATTTGTCTCCGAAAAGTATGTTCTTGTAACTAAAGTTTGAGATTTGGGGCAGGCCTTGGGAGCGGAAATTTGGCTAAAATTCATCTTAGGATGCCAAAATTTTCTGAAAAGGGGACCTTCGACCTGAATATGCTTCAACTGGGAGTCTTCCGTAACTGCTGGAGAGATGCGAAAAGGGGGTCCTTAAGGGCCGCACAACCCGTAACCCGGTACCTCTTTTCGCAATGTCAGGTGCCTGCCCCCCGGGGGTAATACATATATCCCGATGGTTGTCCTTATTAGGGTTGTCTCTTCTGCCCATCATTTGTAGAATAGTTGGGGTACCTGTCTCTTGTTACCAGACATGCAAAATCTGATGATTTTTTGATTTTCTGATTTTGGAGAATCACTTAATGCCTTTAAACTAAAACCCTATTTTGGATCCACCTGATTGGTTTGTTCCGGATTCCCAGAGCCAACGACGTCTTCGAAATCACACGGGACACCATCAGTTATACTCTTTTCACCTCCCAAAAATTACCAATTCTACTTAAATCAGCCCCCTGTGCTATTAACGAGTAGAGAACCTTTATGCTTAATGAAATTTGGCGGCATATCATAATACTTCATTGGCTTTCGTACACAGTTCACGGTGACTAATCCTATTGGGATTAATCTCCTTGTATGTTTGTTATGTAGATCATCAATGTCGTACGCAGGAGTGTACGTGTGTCGATGTGCATTGGCACTGCTATTGACATTCCTATATTTGACCTAGAACCTGACCGTACAATTTGCCCAAAGGAAATCAAGTGGGGTGAGTGAACTGAGAGAAACGTGATCATGCTTGCGTCAGTGCTGTTTCGTCTAGATTCACAACCCCCTGTAATGGCTCCGATAATTTCGCTTCTGTTTGAGATAAAAAATCATTCTGTGTAGCCCAGAAGCGCAAAATGTTTTTACGACTCTTGAGAAATTTGTCTTTTTCTTTTAGTTTTATTACAGCCATTTATTGATGTTCAAATTAAGACTGCTGCCGTTTGCATCAGTGGATTTTTGCTCCACGGATTCACTCCCATATAATACTGTAAACGGGGATATTTTCGCAAGCAGAATTTTTTTCCCCTAATGGAAAAAGGAAATTTTTGTGTTATGCTAATTTGCGATTGACCATCACAGTGCTTTCTTTCAATGTAGGTTGAACACATTTTCACGAGGCGTATTTTTGCGCTGAATTTGTATTTGTGAAAATTAAACTCTCGCGAAAATTCCCCATTTACAGTAATTACTCGACACCAGAGCCGTCAGTAGGGGTAACAATTAATTACTGGAATAGCCCCTCATTAATCAGGCCAAGGTGAATTAAACTACCAAAATTATTTCTAGTCATGTCAGAAACTGGCCACTGGCTCCCAATAATCAATTGCCCATTTTGACGATGTTATTATATTGATGGCTATGAGTTATATGCACATGCATGCATAGGGTGATAAAATACGGCAATTATTTTCTGAGTCAACATTGATGAAAAGGCAGTATAATACCTATGTTTGGATTGTAAAGTTTAAAAAAAGAAGGGAAAAATGCCAATTTTAGAACAAAATTTAACCGCTGAGTTAAATTTGATTATTAGTAATAGTAATTATTATTTGAGCTAAATATACACCAGGTCCCTTGTTTATGCCTGCCCTGATTTCAGTGTGCAACCCAAATTTGGCTTGAAATTTCAAAATAACATTTGACTTGCTTTCGCAAGTATCCGCCAGGAAATGTGGTACAGATTTAAACAAATGTCTTCTAACCACAACATGTCAGGTCAATATTCTTCATGTTTGTGGCACATCATGGCAGTAGAATCCACATGAATGTTTTCTTGTTTTTATTAGCGTATTAGAGTAGAATAGGAACGTTCTTTGTCTGATGAAAAAATAATAGAATTAATAATTTAATCATCCCAGTGTATAGTAGAGCTTAGGCTGAATAAAACATTACTACATCTTTTTATCTTGTGGGGGAAAGAAAATGGTCCTTTTTTTCATGATTTTGCTCGCTATATTCCTTCTATGCCTCTGCACTCGAGTAACCCCAACTCGTCATTAAATCGCAATCACCTTAGCTAGCTGCTGTATTCAACATGAATTATTAAAGCGCAACTGCCATTAAAACACATCAATTAGTAGCGTTTTTTTAATTTAGTGTACTTATTTATTTTGTCTAATACATCTCGAAGAAAATGAATTTGTCTTGCGCCGCTCCTTGTGTCTTAACCACTTGCGTGCCCGGGGAGAGATTGTCTTGTTAGTATGCATAATTTGACACACGAGGGTGTTACTTAAATTCTTGCCTCTATCGAGAAGGTTCTGTTTATTGGCAGATTTGATTATGATGACCAGCAGCTACAATGAAAACTAATTCACAACCATTTTTCCCCCTACAAATTTTTACAAGAGGGTTCATTTGCAAGAATTAATTCCCACAAATTTTCTTGACAAGAAAAGAAAGATTGAATAAATTTGTTGCAAAAAATAAAAGAATATTTGCTGATTTTGCAAAAAATTTATTGCCCTAAAATTGCTGTATAGTAGGAAATATGAGGATTTTTTTTCTTTTCTGAAGTTAATCACAAATTTAAAAGCTCATAAAATATTTTGCCCATAGAATTAATGTATATCTGTTTGAAAACATGCATAAAACAAACCACAAAAAAATCATGAAAAAAATAAATACTGCTAAAATAAAATTATTGTTTTACAGCTTTAGAGGCAATTTCGACAAAAAATAAGTCGCCATAAATTAATTCCTATAGAAGGAACTCACATGAGATTGATTATGATTATATTTGTGAAATTTATTTTCACAAAGAGCTCATGGTTGATTGAAATAAAAAGTAATTATTGCGAATTTCGTTGACTCCACGTCTTCTGAAGAGGCACTAAATTAATTGATCGGGTGTTCAGGTGAATTGAAAAACATGACAGCCTTAAAACGTTGAAATTTTCACACTGCATAAATTATTTAGGTTTTTATCGTCAACAAGAAAGCCTCCACAAATTTTACCCTGTGTAAGGAAACAGCAATCTTGCAAAATTTAAAAAACAAGCCAAAAAAAACTGTGTAAATCATCAATTTATGTATGATACAAATTAATCAAGCAAAAACCTGCACTTTTAAAGTACATGTCAGGAGCAAAATTTCACCTTGTTAAAATACTAATTGTAGCTTCTATAGTATATACCGTGTAACAAAGATAACAGTATGACGTCGCCCTTCAGAAATACTAACTTGTGTTTGGAGGCTGTGTTCTACTTAGAGTGAACTAACTCAAGCATATTAACACTTAAGTATAAGGGTGGGCACCTCCCCTCTGAAAACCACTTTGCCGATATTTTTTTTTACCTATACTGGTCATTGATGGGTACATCAACATGACCACATAAGAAAAAAATGAAAATCAGTTGTACTAATTCAAGATGGTGATTCAAAAAAGGATTTTTATGATGCGCCCCAATTCTCCCACCAAAAAAAAATGAAAAAGCTGCTTTATACTTAGTCATATGACCTCACCATGGGGTTATTTCTAAAGCCAAGTGCTTTGTGGGATTGTGAATTTTGACTTGAAGTTTGTGAGTGAGTGAGCGAGTGAGCGACAGACTGACCGACCGAGCGACCCAGGCCCCGATTCAGGCCTACCACCATTCTCGCCGAATTACTGATTGGCAAAAAAAATCACATAAGTTCCATTGTGACTAATCGGTAGGCAGTCATCACTGCGAAAAGATAAGTTGTGAAAATTGATACCTTGAAAATATGCCACTGTAAATAAGTTGCATTAGAAAATGTGTGGGAAAGGGAAAAAAGTATGAACAAAAATTAATGCCTTGAAAATAATTCCACTGTAAATAAGTTACACTACAAAATCTGAGGGAGGGGGGAGGGAAGTATGAACAAAAATTAATGCCTTCAAAATATTCCACTGTAAATAAGTTACACTAACAAAATCTGTGGTAAAGGGAAAAAGTATGAACAAAAATTAATGCCTTTAAAATATTCCACTGTAAATAAGTTACACTACAAAATCTGTGGGAAAGGGAAAAACATATGAACAAAAATCAATGCCTTGAAAATATTCCATTGTAAGTAAGTTACACTACAAAATCTGTGGGAAAGGGAAAAAACGTATAAACAAAAATCAATGCCTTGAAAATATTCCATTTTAAATCACTTCAAAAGCTGAGGGGGGGGAAAGTATGAACAAAAAATAATGCCTTGAAAATATTCCACTGTAAATAAGTCACACTACAAAATCTGTGGGAAAGGGAAAAACATATGAACAAAAATCAATGCCTTGAAAATATTCCATTGTAAATAAGTTACACTACAAAATCTGTGGGAAAGGGAAAAAACGTATAAACAAAAATCAATGCCTTGAAAATATTCCATTGTAAATCACTACAAAAGCTGAGGGGGGAAGTATGAACAAAAAATAATGCCTTGAAAATATTCCACTGTAAATAAGTTACACTACAAAATGTGGGAAAGGGAGAAAGTATGAACAGTTAGAATGAAGAGGAAGTAAAGAGTGATAAATGATGATTCCCTCTGTGCATGTATAAAATTAGCAGGGCTTTCAGGTTTAAGGTTAGCAAGTTATTGACTAGTTCTCACAATAGATAAATGAACAAATGAAAATGGGAAAATTCTATCAATGCTTAATCAATTTGATTAAGTGCCTATCAATTTTTCTATCCCATCTTCTTTTCAACCCATATATAACCCCTATTAGTAAAATGGACCAGTAGTAAAGAGGCTAAACCCATTGGAGCATATTTCAAGTTTCCATGGCAACCAATTTGCAATCAAATATTGAAGATGACTCTCATAGCATGGATTTTTAATGACTTTATTGAAAAAAAAATGGGAATAAATCAAGTATCATCGCCATCAGATAATGGTGTTTTTATGAAGCTTGGCAAGTAGATCGTAAAGTAAGCATGTCTTATAGCAGAAGAAGTAAGGAATTGAACTCCTTTGTAGAAACAATTGATCTGTTTACACGAAAGTAAATTTTCGTCTTGAATATCACATATCAAATCCATTTGTCTTGAGTGTTTCATGATTACATATGTTTCTGTTGGTTGTGCACAGATGCTTTTTGGATTGTTTTTTTGCCATTTAAAAAAAAAATTGGGAAAAAGTGGGTTTGTCTGTCGATAGATTTACATCAGAAGTTAACGCAATTGGAAAAAAATGAAATGCATAGCTGCTGCGATGATGATGATCATCATCAACACCATCATCATCATGAACATCATGAACATCATCATCATGAACATCATCATCGTCATGATGTTCATGGTGATGATGATGTTCATGATGTTCATGATGATGTTCATGATGATGATGTTCATGATGATGATAATGTTCATGATGATGATGATAATGTTCATGATGATGATGATGATGTTCATGATGATGATGATGTTCATGATGATGATGATGATGTTCATGATGATGATGATGTTCATGATGATGATGATGATGTTCATGATGATGATGATGATGTTCATGATGATGATGATGTTCATGATCATGATGTTCATGATCATGATGATCATGATGAAGATCATGATGATGATCATGATGATCCTCACGATCATGTTGGTAATCGAAGATGACGATGATTTAACTTACTGCTGTCTTTCTCCAATCGCACGTAATTCATACATAACACAGTTCTTAACCTCCAAATAAAAATGTCAAGCTTTATACTTAAAGAGGAACCCATATTGA
>JAMKCH010010097.1:0-73692 GCA_023653785.1 Ophioderma brevispina
GAGCCTTAGCACCCCATCACACTTTGGCCCGTAATTTGCATTAATGACCATCACCTTTTAAATATTCATTTGTGTCATGTACAACTCTATGAAAATTTGACACATCTTCAGAAGATCCGACCATTCGAAAATTTACCCCCAGGATGCACCTTGATCCTTTTTTACCATATAGTTATTAAACTACAAGCCATAGATAGGCAACTATACCTTTTTTTAATCCTTGGGGACATGACAAAAATGTGGACACATGAGGACAATGAAATATTTGTAATTTTACCCCTGAACAAACTTTGCCCCCTATTTTGAAAATGCACAAGAGGATTTTTTGGGGACTTTTGTATAATTTATTCTGACACATTCTGCACCAAGTCTGACATTTTCAGCTTGTTCCCAGAAATTTCCACCTTTCCATTGTTTTATTTTATAATACTCTTGGCCTAATGAGCAAGTGTTTGACATACTGTTACAGACACTATGGAATGAAGACTGTTTTTTGTCTACAGCAGAGTTTGGAATGCAAATGAGTAAAATTACCACATTATTTTAAAGGTCATAAAAATAAAAAAAATAAAAAAAATATTCTTTACAGTAAAGGACAGGAGGATATTTTTTCGGTAGAAGTTCCTCTCAAATTTAACTGGATCGGTTTTGTTACCACTTACCGAGAACATTTGGAATGTTTTATTGGACAAACCGGTGCAAAGAAAACCGCAAACCTTTTTTTGGAACTTGCCTGCTATCGTCAATCGTTCCCCTATTGCAAACCATGCTTTGACTTTTGTCCTGCACGCCATAAACTACTAAATCATCATCATTATTACATTAGACGGCATTTCCGCCTTATTCACTTCAGGTGTTATCTAATACATTATTAAAAATATGTAAAAAACCTAATTTCTTCACTATAATATTAGGTCTGTTACTGTCAGCCTGCCAATCATAAAATTGCTAGGTTGATCAGCTTTTTTTCTGGTGAGAAATCTGAATCAAGTGATTAACACTCTGTTTACATAATGCTCCTTTAAGCAGACCCTACACATGATTCTCTCTGCAATTGCAGCCATTTGGGCAAATTCAAGTTTTGGGGGGAGGGGGACAACTTACAAATGCACCAGCAGTAGGGTTGGAGGGTAATTAGAGGTGGACATCAGGGTTCTGTTACCGCAGCAAGTCCCCGGACGTTGGCTACCTCTAGCCCAAATTCGCTCAGCGGTTCCATGTTTTAGCGCAGTGAACCATTACTCAGCTAGCGAACCATCAATTCTGACCGGCAGCCTGCCCTAGATTTCTATCCAGAAGGGTCTCGCCTCGCTGCCGTTTTTCATGAACTGCAACCCGATATCAGCACATGTGCCCACACGTTTGTCAACGGGAGGTCAGTAATTTCCAATCTTTTTATCCCAAAGTCCCTGTGTGTGGGAGGCCCATGAATTTGCCTAGCACGGGTCCAGAAAAGGGTTAAGGAGTCTTTAATCACGAACTTTTATATATACACATCGTGCTACAAAAATATTCCTTGACAAAGTGGATAAAGACCGCCTTTTTAATTTCCTGTTAGTATAACACAACACCTATTGGAATGAATGGAACCGGGTCTGAACAATTGGTATTACCAGCCATTTTGCATAGGCGAATTTTCCTATACTGATGTGATCATACAAATAAGAAGTTCCTTTGTCAGAATACCGAATTTTGAAAATATTCCATATTGTCTTTATTAACACTCTTTAGGCGTCAATTTTTTAAAAGGGCATTGCTTTAAGATATAAGTCACTTTTCAGTTTATATTTCCATTTGCTAACATAGCATCACCATCTGGGAATACCCTGGTGCTCCCAAACACGAGGGTCCATGTTTGAAACAAGCTGCTGAGCAGATGCCCCTTGGGGTGGTTCCGTTCTATCCTTGTTATTCCTCCGATGAGTTGTAAAAGACACCCGCACCAGCCATTGGGTTAGCTCACCAGTGTGGGTCGTAGAATACCCACAATTCCCCAAATATCGCATCGGCAGAATTCGCCGTTCTTTCCAATGACTCTTTATACGTAAGATGCACGTCACGAAACCATCTCCTCAGGAGATGAATGATGGTTACACCAGTTTTCAAAATGAGCAATCATACTTGATTTAGGTAAATATCACTATTTCGAACGTAAAGCAAGCACAGCATATATTGGCTAGAGGATTTTCGGACTATATTGGGGGAAAATAGTATTTCAAGCTAGTTCAATCGCATTTTTGCTGTGTTTTAACAACTCGAAACATTAAACTTGAATTGAATAACTAAATATCCTCACAGGGTCCATGAGCCATTTTAGAGAAAATACATTTTGTTATTTACCTCAAATAAATACCAAGTCATAAACTGAACAAAACCATGAGATTCATTGCAAGAGCATTGGGGGGGGGGGGGGGGGCTGACTCTACTCGCAAAGTGCCTGTTAATGTGTTTACTGTCACAGCCATATGCCTGGTGGAAGTCAAATACTGTTTAGGCCTACACGTATTTACAGCGGTAAGTCATTCGCCGTTATTTTTTTACCGGGTTGTGGGATTTGATGGTTTTGAGTGTATGGTTTTGTCTTCTTGCTCCTTCTTTCCTATCATCTCAGTAATCGACTTCTGCTGTTGCTGCTGCAATGCACGAGTTTCCATGAGTTGTGATTGGGATGGCATGGCCCTATCATAAGACTATTATTCGATTAAGGCTTTTTGGGTTTAAAGCGTAATTGAAAGCGCAAGTACTACTTGGGAAAATTTAGAAGTTCTTAACGGAATAAAGTCCATTCACTAGGGCTTGCGCTTTCGCATTTTACACCAAGCCTTGATATACTTCTCGTCCATAGCTTTTGGGCAGCTATTGTACATTCGTCATCGCGCACGCCGACTTTGTACCTCGCGATTACAACTGCGGTTTAACTGCCATTTCCCCATTTAAGCCTGCGTGAATGCTATGACATCACTCCCTTAGTCAGGCCGGCGAAGTCATACCACCAAATAGGGGCCTCATAATAGGCGAAACGCGTGTTTATATTTTGGCATACGTACATGTGATTCCTGTACAAATGCGCAGTATCGTGTTTGAACGCAAACGATCACCGAATAATTCCGTGTATTTTGGTGCTAATCGACAAAGTATAGTGTAGCATAGCAAGGCAGCCTATTTGAAGCTTTACGGGCCTACCTAGCCAATTGACCTATATAGGCCTAGCCTAGCCACAATAATTATCTTGTTGTTAACACAGGATTGACTATGGGTATTGCATGCACGGCATGTTACATCTATTGGTAACCGAGCCTCCACAACTTTGCAATATATCATAGCGACACTGGTCACGACTCACGATGCTGACTAGTTGGGCAATACTTTTAAAGGGTCACCGTGATGCACATCTTCGTAAACCACAGGCCTAGTTCAGAATGAACTTTTCTGAAAGTGTCCAAATGTTACTTGTGAGCCTTCTACTTCCAACTTGACTTCGTGCAAAGACTGCTGGTGCTTTTCTATTAGGCCGAGGACTAGCCCTCAGTCACCTTCATAATATCCTCAAAAAAGGTATTTAAAATTCATTTGATTCTGATGATGCATGTTAAATTTGAATTTGATATCTTGAGCAATGTCGTTTATGGACAAAAAATAGAGATCTCTGCATGTTAACCAACTGAGCCCAGGGACCTGCCTAGGCCAGCCTAGCATAGGGCTAGGCCTAGGCATGTAGGCCAGAAGTTAGCCAGCAGTTAGCAGTAATCGTACCTAAAAGTTGAGATTAAATGATTAACACCTAAACGCTGGCCTGTTTAAGTAGGCCTAACCTTAAGGCTGGAGTTAAACTCAAACTTCCAAGGCCATACTGTTCTGAAGGATTTGGCATGAAACTACAATACAATCATGACATGGCGATTCTAATTTTTATAATTCAATTCATTTAGCAGAAATGCCAAAAAACACCATTCGAGTTAGCACGATTCGTCATGCATCATTGTGTCTTTCACCTAGTCGATAGGCCATTCATTCGAACGCTTACAGGAGGCGTAGGCTTATGACTATGCCCGGCTTTATGCATGGCCAGACTATGCCGCATGGTCAAAAACAAGTTTTGTCAACAAAAGTATACACCCACCATGAGAAGACGAATCGGGCTACATTCAGATGAGGCAGACCCCGACATTGATTCCCATCAATGGTATTTCTGAAAAAATATGAAAATGGGAACAATCTAATAATTGACATCTGCCAACAATCAAGGAATTCGCCATAGCCGACTGTGTTTTGTTGTGAAGCTGCCCCTGCTATGAGCGAACGATCGCTTGCACTGCCGTTAAGAGTGGCAAGGTTTTCCGATTTACACCATCAAATTCAACTGAAATTTTGACATTCTTCTGAGTTTCCAAACACAAATTTAGCTTAATCTAGCGACCGTTGGTGTCTGTACCTACCACTGTGGAATGCAAAAATCGGTGATATGCCATGCAAAATGTCCGAACTCGAGCCGTAGTGAGTGATTGATGATGATGATCATAATGCTCCGACGGGCCGACCATTCACTTTTTTCGTTATGTAGTTTTGCGGTTCGAAGTCGAAACACAGCCTCCGCCCCCCTCCTTATGACAATAGTGGTCTACATGGCCTTTTGAACGTAAATAGATCAGTCTCTTGCACCAGAATGAAAGAACGTGCTGTGTTACTGGTTGCCCTGATTGTGTTTTACGAAAATGTGAGAGCTGTCTCTTGGATGGAATTTCGAAGTGCATCTCGGTAATTTCTTCCCCACAACCATTTGGCAAATAACATCTGGCCCTAGCATGTCTAGACTTTATTTACCGTCATTGTGTTTTGAAACAGCTCAACACTATATCAATAATGGCTGCATCCACAGTTGTATGGAAATTGGCATAACTGTGTGTTAAAAATTTCTAATGTATTTAATACATTTTGACATGGAAATGTACTTTTTGAAATCTACATTTGCAAAGGAGTTGTACACATAATAGTTTCAGGCCCACAATCTACCACATTTCACAATCGCAATTGTTAAAGGTCCATGCCCGATTGCTAATAGCCTTCGTCCCCAGATTTTACGGAAGTGGTCAAAATTTTAGTATCAAAAGGAAGCTACCATTTTTCACATTTACCGTGTGAATCCTTAGGCTAAAGGCTGTTTGGTTTGAGGAGTTTATGAGGCGAAAATGTACTCACATTTTGGTGACCAATATTAATTTTACATAGTATTCTATGGGCTTACAAAATCACGTTTCTTGCTCTCACATCAGAAGCACATTGAAATATCAGCGCAAAACTTTACAGATGGGGTTTTGGGGGAAGGCCATCTATCCAAATGAAAACTTTATATACTTAAATCGGGCCATCCCCTTTAATTATTAGTGTCAAACTTGTCAGTATGTCATGATTTTTGGTATTTTTACGATCATTTGATTGAAAATGAGTGGCTTTTCTTAGAGGGACGTTTATTAGACAATGGTAGTCAGATAAAGTGTATGTTCAATTCCTTTTTGTATTCATAGCATCAAATCTCTGTATCTTGACCAAGAGTTAATTTCAATTAGGCGGTGTCACATTATATTCAATTTGTTATCTTTTTCGGATTAAAATTGAATTGAATTAGAATTAGATTGTAATTTGAATTGAACTGAAATGAATAGTAGAGCACAGATCTTCTTATACTCCCCGGCTGCTCCACATCAGCTACCGTATATGCCTGTCCACATAGTGGACAAAATGAATGGTACCCCATTGCTTACCATTTTGTGTTTGTTTGGGGGACAGTTATCAAAATTTAAATTTAGCAGCATACAAAAAACAGATATCATAAATAAATTAGCTTTAAAAACATAGAAATTTATATACATGGAAATGGTGAAACGTGAATAGAAGGACATGAGGACATTACACATTATGCTTGACCACCATACAACAGTAGTAATGTGCTTGGAACTGCAACAGCCATGTGCAGCTACTCTGGGACAGTCCAAAGCATTTAGTTATTTTTTTTGGGGGGGGGGGGAATGCCCTCCATGTAACTCCCTGGGCCGCCACAGGTTACACTCATCTGGACCAGGAAGAAGAAGTGATAAGTTGATATCATTATTTGCCCAAAGCTAAAAGTTGCCCCTATGCAGTTACAGTTTGAAATCACAAGTACATAAAAAGTTGGTATGTTGTGTGTGTGATAGGTGATGCTAAAAACACGCTGCATTTAAAACAAATTTCTGGGCAGACAAGCAGACGTGAACATCATTAGCTCCTCCACTTGGAGAATCTTTGACTAACTGGAGTCCCTAAATTATTTTTTGATTACAACCTTACTAAATAAGACTCAATAGAGTATTCAAATGGTAATCTTCCCCCACAGTGTTACTAGAAATAAAGGTATATCTGATCACTTGCTGAGAGTAAAATCTTTATTTCTCCCATCTGCTGAAGTCTGTGTCCTTAGGATCTACAGATGTTCTACCACTCACTACCCAGGTCAAAATTCCAAGTTGATTCCAGTACAACTGGTTTCAACTGGAGCCAGTTGAATCCAGTTGATCCAGTTTAATATCCAGTTGAATCCAGTGTAAAACGTTTCCGTGACAGAAACATGGAAACAATTTTTAAACTAGGTTTTGTAGTGACCAGTACAAAAAACGTTGAAAACCAGGTAGTTCTGTCACGGAAAATGAAACAACTTTCAAAACTGGGATCAACTGGAATTTTGACCTGGGTAGCAATATCTAAAAGGTTACTGGAAGCAAGAGTTCAAATCCTGGAAAGAGTATTCATTTGTATTTTCTTTTTAGTGTAATCAGCCTTTATACATATTGATTTTGAGAAATGTTCTTGTCCATCTATTAATCCATTACGTCTTTCTCTGCGATAGCTCTCTGGTGTCTCTTCAGGTGATGCTGCTCTGTACTGCCATTGGCAACTTTGTGCTTCATCCTGCCAATCTCTTCATACTTTAATTTCAGTGGCTCATCACACTATTCTACTGTCATCTTTAACTTCAGTGTTATCATGCCATTTTCTTCATCTTTAACAGCAGTACTCATGCCATTCTCTCCATCTTTAACAGCAGTGCCCATGCCATTCTCTTCATCTTTAACAGTAGTGCTCATCATGCCATTCTCTTCATCTTTAACAGCAGTGTTCATCATGCCATTCTCTTCATCTTTAACAGCAGTGTTCATCAACCCATTGTCATCATCTTTAGTAGCAGTGTTCATCACAGCATTCTCTTCATCTTTAACAGCATTCATTTCAGTTGAGTTTTCGGCTCCCCTATCGTCATCTTGGCTTGCGTCTTCTATGTTACCATAAGCCTATTGAGAAAGAGGGAGACATTGTAAACATCAGTCAATACTAAATACACCAGAATTTCATGGTTCATGGCTTCACTCACTATATTCAGAAATTATAGTGCTTGGCCACCTTTTTTGATAATCAGAACATAAGTTACTTAATATGTACATTTAGCGATGCATGACAGACAACATGCATAATACTTGTGTCCATCCACTGCCATACACCAAGTTTCATGATTATCATGTATTGAGGAGTCCAAGTGTTCAAAATATCTGATCTGAAACACGATAATCATAAAATCGGATGATTTACGCCTAAAATTTATTGGGCTCGCTATAAGTTTTAAAATATTGGGCTCAACTGCGACTTGCCCAATATTTTTGCAACTCATAGCTCGACTAATAAATATGCAAATATTTTAAAAAGTGTTTTTTGGTGTTTTTTAGAGGTTTTTGTGGTTTTTTAAATTTGGCAATTTCAACATTTCAAACATCCATGGATGTAGAGTGTGTGTTGTGTGTGTGTTTGTATTTTAGGAATTTTTAGCAAATACCATAGCCGAAAATCTGCCAAGCTCATTTATTCTGATTTAAGACTCAATAGCCTTGCTCAATTAATGACTCGATCGCTGTATTGGCTCCCAGTTTAAGACTCGATAGTCTTGCTCCATTTATTGACTTGGTCGTTGTATTGGCTCTCAGTTCCTGAATGCATTTCTTTCAAACTGTGTCTCTATGTGTACAAATCATTAAATGGTCCTGCAGCTCCACTTTATCTCACAAACACTTTAAAATTTAAAAGGCACTATCAGTGATTTGCTAAATCAGAAAATCAAAAAATTAATCAAAAATCAGATTTCTGCATGCTTGTAACAAGAGTGTAGGTATCCTAACATACCCTGCAAATTATAAGATCAAACGCAACCTAATAATGACAAAATTGGATATTTTAGTCAGTACTGTCTGTACAGACACTTACACTGCAATGGAGCATCAAATCTTTGAACATTGCTGTTTTCTTCCTTTTCTGTTGATTTTTCAGTTGGAAAAGATAACTTATGGCAATTCTACAGACTTATCCTTCACTTTTAAGCTATTCCTGCAAGATTCTAATATTTTGACTCTTTCTGGTAGATCACTGATAGTACCTTTAAAGCCAGACCACCAAAGGGACCAATCATTTGCTCATCATTTGATACATCTCTTCTTGCCACACCACCAACCAGAAACATATAACAAAGCCTTTGCTGTTTGCAGGGCAGGACCTTCCTATATGGAACTCATCACTTCCCTGCTACATTCGCGAGGCTCCCAGCATTGACAGTTTTAAATGGGCTATGAAAACGTACCTCTACAAATATCAGTAATTTTTCTGGTTGTTTTTTCACTGTGTTGTGATCACTTTATGGAATCTGCATGTGATAAATGCTGGTGGTTATGTCCAAAGAAGTCATAAAATCAAGCACAAAAGCATTGCAAGGACTATACAGGATGCAATCATTTTCATTGGCTAAAACACAAGGTGGGCATCATTTTGTAACTTGTGACGACTACATAAAGATTGATCTTTCATCAATTTTGGACTTTGGGAGTAGACAAAATTTTGCAATTTAAAAAATGCTTAAAATATCACCTGACCATGATGATGTTATATGATTTTTGGCTTGCTACGTGATGTGGCAAAGATTCACGATGGCATCCATAAATGGGGCTTGTGGTTGGTCTGTACCCATATGGCTTGTAAAATATTCACCTGTGCCAATCTGAGACCTTCACCCATGAGAGTTTGCTGGACGAGTAGCCTGGTTGGGTCAGCTGCTTTTTTCTTTGGTTGTTTGGTTGTTGCTGCAGGTGCAGGGATTTCATCATTTGGTGTTGATGAGGTAGACATTTCTGGTGTTTCTACTTGTGAGGACTCTGAAGGTGCACCAACATCGCTGTTTACATCACCAACTGCAAGAAAAATTAATAAACTTTGTTAAACTATCATGTTCAATAGAAATGTGTTTGAAATGCAGACAAAATCTCTGAAGAGTTGATGAAGTCGGGTGTCTCTATAAGGAGACAAATACATGTTGAATTGAAAATTGTTCTAGTAACAGTTGCCCCCCCCCCAAACTTAGGAAGCATGAAAATGCTTGTACATTAAAGCAGTTATTCTTATTTATTCCCCACAGTAGTTTCAACTTGTTAGATGAACATATTAAATTTGACTTATTGATGTAAAATATGGATATGGACATTTTACCTGTAATATTTTCTACTTCTCCAGGAAAGTTCAATATTTTGTCAAAAATGTTTGACAGAGAAAAAGTATTGTCAATTCATCATGTGCATATTCTTGGCCTTAAAATTTTCCACTTTCTAGAAGGACCAGACAATGTGCTTGACTAAAAAGAGTTATCAGATTCAAAATGTGAAATATGCAAACTTGCCCATTTTGAGTTCAATTTTGGGGAATTGTCGCAAACATTTTGAAACAGTTGTGTTTTAGTGTTCATCAGCTGTCTGTATCGTTATATGTCAAGTTAAAAAAAATCAATTTATTGTTTTATTATTAAAGCAATAATAGCACATTTTTGAAGAGCGCCCAATTTTTCAACATTTTTTAGATTTTACCCGGTTGCCATTGGTAACTGGCTAGTAAACTAACCCTGTGAATGGTTAAGCTCGAAAATGTCTCTATGTGTCGAAAACGAAGGAATTTGTAGGAAGTTTGTACTTAGAATGATTAATATCGTAGATCTCCAATAATAATTCAACGGCTGCTGGAAATGGCCTTCCAATATGAAATAGCGGGGAGAGGGGGAAGAAATAGCGCATGTCTGTGCTCATCTATCAGTTGTTTTATTGGTTCAGGCAGTCAAGTTAGAGGTCATTTTCTTGAGGTAACAATATTTCATCATGGACCAACAAAAAATTAACATTTCCAGCTATGCCGTTTAAAGTCAATCTGGGATCCCAATTCAAAAGTGCCTTATTTTATTGATAAATACGCATTTTTTAGCATTCTCGTCTGCAGGTGTGGTTTCCTAGACAATACCAACATAACTCGTGAAAAAAATTTTGAAATGTGGGCACTCTTCAAAAATGTGCTGTGATGCCTTTAAGGGGAATGTTAAGACATACCTTTTGCCTCAGTGATTATTATTGAGTTGCCTGCGCTCAATCCTCTTGTATTCTCCTCCATCTTCATTCTCAGCCTTCTCTCTGGCTTTGGCTACATAGTACCTAAAAGCAAATGTAAAACCAAAATGTCAATTATCTGTTAGAGCAATACTACCACATTTCATATGACACATATGGCTCTGTTAGAGCAATACTACCACATTTCATATGGCACATATGGCTCTGTTAGAGCAATACTGCCAGATTTCATATGGCACCATATGGCTATGTTAGAGCAATACTGCCACATTTCATATGACACATATGGCTCTGTTAGAGCAATACTGCCACATTTCATATGGCACATATGGCTCTGTTAGAGCAATACTGCTACATTTCATATGGCACATATAGCTCTGTTAGAGCAATACTGCCACATTTCATATGGCACATATGGCTCTGTTAGAGCAATACTACCACATTTCATATGGCACATATGGCTCTGTTAGAGCAATACTGCCACATTTCATATGGCACATATGGCTCTGTTAGAGCAATACTAACACATTTACAAATGAAACATTTTTTTTAATTTTATACTTTTTTAGGTTTTTGTAGATTTGTACTTAATAAAAGTAGAATTCTCAAAGTGATTCGGCTCCAGATGATCTACTTGTCATGCAATAACAATTTTTAAAAATAAGTGGGGGTGTTATCCTTAATAGCCTGTTTGTATGGTAAAAGTGATGTTTTATCAACCATTTTGTATTTTTAGGGGTTTTTAAGTGACATTTTTAGACACAATGCACCATACAATAAGAGCAAAATCAGAGAACATTTTACTTAATTCGCCAGAAATCTTTTTTTAAAGGTGCAACGAGAGATTTCAAATAACAGGTGTCCCTAAAAAAATGTGAAAATTCTGATTTTTGCCCCGACGTAAAGCTTTCCATCAAAAATATCCCCATCTGAAAGGATTAACTGAGAAATGTTTCTTTGGTACAAAAAGTGTGAAATTTTAATTTCGTAAGGAGCAAATACGAAATTCAGCCTAAGTTTTATATTGAAATATAAGCAAGTCAATTCACCTTTTTTCTCTCTTTTAAGACAATTTCTATAGCCCAAATTGCTAAGGTAAGAGATACATTGAGTGTTCAATCTATATGAAACCACTATTAGACACCATATCTGGAGGCCTCAAAATCTATCGTTGCCCCCTTTAAGTATGTATCAACTTTAATAAATCAGTTCTCAGTTTCATCAGTTTTCAGTAGTTAGGTGTAAGCTAAATCTGCGAACATTTCTGTAAATGACTCCATTTTTCTATTTACTGTGTCAAAAATGCTGTGCGTAACCAGGCCTGCCTAGTTGGGGGACAGAAGGGTGCTGAGTGAGGCATTTTCTGAGAGGTGTGAATTGGGTCTTTCTACATAGACACTGCTAGTTACGCCACTACAAAAGTGTCAAAAAACATGCCGGCAACATACTAAATCATTCCAAAGCACTCATGAGTTTTACTTTCTTCATTGACATTGCAAGAGAAATTTTAATATGTAAATTTAAAGGGGCATTCCATACACTACCCGAAATGCCCAACATCTTTAAAACTTTGCTCCACCAACTACACCATCTGAAACTCCTGACTTAAAGGGGCAATTTTGTGAGCACAACCTCGTCTCCCGATTTACCTAAAAAAAATTGAGATTGAAATTTTATATCATCTGGACCGATAGTCTTACGTAATACATGTGTACCTAATCTTACGTGCAAATCAGCCATATCTGTAAGGAATTCGCAATTTTGTATTTCGTCCGTAAAGGACAGAATTGGAGCACAGGTGGCATATGGGAGTGGGAACACAAGCAATTGCTATGTAACTCAAAACGCCAAATCGGACTCAACTAATATTTTGTGAATAAGGTTTTCTCAAGGATATCTAGTGAACCATGAATAAAACAGTGCCCCTTTTAAAGGCGATCAGGAAGATCCTGAGGCAGGGCGCCCTCAATTTCCCAAAAAAAAAGTCGTGGTTTTTTGCATTTGTACATAATGCTTGTCCATTATACTAATCATTGTGTGAAATAATAAAAAAAGTAAAAAAAAACTCTCTATAAAAATATTGTAATTTGTTATAAAATTCCGGTATCCGGGAATTTTTGTTATACACAGTATCCTTATGGGACGTAAACAAATTAATACACACAAATGTTTACTGCATCGCAAAACGAAAAATCCTATTCATCTCAAATTTCGGAATTGTGCATTTTAGGTCACTACTGTAGTCTAGTTGATATTTTTCATTATTACACACAAAAAAAATAATATTTCGAAATCTTGAGTCAGACTTTAAGTCACAATGCACGTAGTATGCCTAACAAAAAGTCGGTTAAATTTGATTTTCTTCAAATTTGTTTTAAAAAATTTTTTAAAGTGTTTTAATTAATTACCTAATTAAAAAACATTCTACTTTAAACACTGATAGTGCTTATAATCCACTTTAATAATTGAAATCTTACAATTTGGGAAGTAAACCCATTTTTACAGATTTGTTCAATTTCATAGAGGCATTCACAAAAAAAGAAAAGCTAAACAGACCTAATCTGATCTCCTCTGTTTTTGATGAGGTCAGTTTGTTCTGTCATTAGTAACAGATGTTGTGTGCGTGAGTTTCTCTAGTTAATCTGTACGTCATACACTTGCTGTAGATTGTCTTCTGATTTAGCTGCTGCAATGCTGGCTTTCGTATCACTCTGTTTCTGTTTGATGGTGGTCAGTAAGGCTGTGATCTCATTCATACGTTCCTGCAAGTAATTAGAGGACGATGACAATTTGAATTGATTGGAATGCGTTCAATGTTTCTTGTACCATGTCATCTCTATACTTTCTCTCTCTGACATCCAAGATGAAGTTGCCCATGGCATAAAAAAGAGCAAGAACATTGAGTTTCCTTTTCTAAAGTTATTTAGTGGTTACAACCTTTGTCCATGAAAAAAAGGCAAAAAAAAGAAGCATGTTGTTGAGAACAAGGCAGTTCTAGAACCACAACTTGCCCCTCATCACGATCATTTGCAAAATGTACCACTTCAGAATGTGAAGATGACAGGATAATGCCCTGTAATCCACCCACATAACCTTTGACCCCAATCTGTATACACTTCATATTGGCATTGGGTCAGTACTTATACTGACCAAGTTTGGTGATTGTAACATTTGATTTATGGCAGAAAAACAAATTGATACATTTTCAAAGATATGCCCTTTGATATGAACCTTGGGCCAGTGGTTCTTCTGGTCAAGTTTGGCTGCAATACTGGATAATGCCCTGTAATCCACCCAGATACACATGCATACATTTCTTGTATTTCTTAATTTCTTAGTCTTGCTCTAAACAAGCTCACAGGCAAGACAACAAGACCAACAGAAAATAAGACATGCTCTTTGCCAAATTAGCTAGGGCACATCTCCCTATGGCTACCCACCTCTCTCCTCAGTTTCATAAGTTCTGCCTGCACAGTGCGAGGGTTTGGAGATGCCTCAGTATCCCTATAACTAGCAGTACTTTCCAATTTGATCTTCTTAGCCCCATCAGTTTTGTCCTCTCTTGCAGTTGATGGAGCATACTTGAGCGACCTGTAAAAGTAAACCAAAAGTTAGCTGTGTTTATTAACACTTGAACATCATTTGCTTGTCAAAGTTTGGATGTGCAAACACACAAAAATATTGTGCTGGGTTGCTCAATATGATCAAAATCAAAACAATACCCAAATCCTGTTATCTATTAAAGGTGCAACAAGAGATTTTGAGGCATCCATATAACTGTAGTAATTTCAAATAGATTAGACATACAAAATATTTCTTACCTTGTATTTGGTTACAGAAATGTCTTAAAAGTGAAAAAAAGGCGAGTTTGTTCTGCTTATGTTTCATATGCAGAATTTTGTATTTGCTCCAATAGGAAATTATATTTAGTTCACAACTTTCATACCAAAACAATATTTCTCAGCTTAATTCTTTCAGATGGGGATTTTATTTATGGAAGGCTTTGCATCAGTACAATTTTTTTTGACATCTGATATGTGAAATCTCTCGTTGCACCTTCAAAGGTGTATTCCCTAAAAAAAAGTTGTGACTTTTATAATAGAAATCTTGAATTAGGTGGTGTATGAATATGTATCTTACTTGCAGTTTCAGTCACTAGTATGTGTAGAAGAAAATTTGAAATATTGGAGAATAATTTTAATTTTCTGTCGGGTAGACCCGACAATAATTATGACACATGTCAGCAACCTATGGGCGTTTGATGCAAAACTGTAAGAATATGCATCATCCTTAACACAAAAATGTAACACCTCAATCAATGAAATGTTGGGATTAAGCAATCTTAAAGTGGCATTTTGTGATCCACAGGCTCATCCCCCAATTTTTCTAAAAAAGATTGAGATATTTTAGCATCCTAACAGTTGACCTACGGAGCATGTGTACCAAATCTTATGAGCAGATTCGATCTACTCTGTAAAAAATTTTTAATTTTTAATGGACAGAAATTACAACACAGTGGTCTATGGGGAACCGTGATACCAAAATTTGCTAAATACATCAACAGGTACCCTCAGAATCAAGCAAAAAATTGGAAATGACCTTCAGGATATCTAGTTAACCATAAACAAAAATGAAGATGCTACAGTGGCATACCAACTGGGGTGGTGGAAAGTTCCCACCTCTGGCTCGAAAAAGCCGGAAGATATGGACCAAAATATGCATTTTCATCCCTCTTCTTCTGGAAATTTCAACCAATTTCAGACTAAATTTAACCAAAATTAAAGGTACTATCAGTGATTTGCTAAATCAGAAAAGTAAAACAATCATCAAAAAATCAGATTTTTGTATGTTTGTAACAAATAAGTATCCTTAACATACCCTGCAAATAATAAGACCTAATAAGGACAAAATCAGATATTTTAGTCATAACTGTCTGCACGGACACTTACTACAACACTTACAAGTAATTGAATGGGGATTCAAACCTTTGAATACTACTGTTTTCTTCCTTTTCTGTCAATTTTTCAATTGGAAAAGATAACTTATGGCAATTCTACAGACTTATCATTCACTTTTATTAGCTATTCCTGCAAATTTAAAATATTTTGAATCTTAAGGGTGGATCACTGATAGTGTCTTTAATGTAAATTTAGTAATTTTCGCATATTTTGCTTGCATTTCGTCAAGTTCAGACTTAATTGGAGCAAATACTGAGAGAATTTATAGATTTTTGCCCCTCTGGTGGGACAACTTGTGAATTTTCCCCCTCTGGCGGGACAACTTTGGAATTATCTAGATCGACTGCCTAGATATGCCACTGAGATGCTAGGATCACAAATTGCACCTTTAAGGACATCTATTCATCTACAACGGAAAAGATGTTCAAAATAAAATATGCACGTAAGTATGGCTAGCCTGGCAGTAGGAGGTGGTGATTGGATGATCAAAAATGGATTTTGACTGAAAAAAGTGTTCATCACAGCTGATGAAGGGAGAGGGAGGGAGACTGTTGAATTGAATATTACATAACAATGTGGTAGGTGGCATAAAGCCACACTACATTCCGATCATCATGTGAGTAAAAATGATTTTTATCAATACATGTACTTGAACATATGGTTTTCCTTTGCGCAACTGAAATGCTTAATTGGTTTGTGAACTTCGAGTTTAAAATAGTACAGAAAATAAAGCTTGTTAGCAAGAAAAATATGCCTGTAATAGACTAAACAACCAAAAGTAATAATTATAAGTGAACTGCCCGGCCCCATTCATCACATCTATTTTCATGTGAGCAAGAAAGAAAAGCCGCCCAGTTCGACGTGAACTCAACAGGAAATAGGTTAAAAAGCGACGAAGTCGAGAAGAAGAAATTTTTAAAATATCAAAATAATGTGCTTGGTTAAAGGATTTCTACCAGTTTGTTTTGGATTTGCCAATTTATTGAAACATCACAGATGACCAACTTCACAAGAAAATGCCCCAAGTGTTATTAATTTTGTTTTGTTTTTTAAATTATGAATTTCAAAAAATGCATGTTGCTTAAAACAGATTTCTGAGATTAATTTCTGAAAAAAAATCAAATGTGCGAAAAAGATACGATGAAATATGAAAATTTACAAAGATGAAAATCATGAAATTCTCTCTTAGTAGAGTGCCCTTGCCAGTGTTATTATCTTTTCATATTTCAACATAATTTAGAAAAATCATGGAGTTATGGAAAAATGAAGTAAATCACACCTGGGGTCCGTTCCCAAAACTCGGTCTATGAGCATACTATGTCATGCCTGAGTTGACCAATTTGTCCAAACCACTGTGTAACTGGTATGAAAAGGTCTGTTATGTAGGACATACGCAAGAGTTAGTATACAGGCAGGGTTACGCACAGGTTTGGGAAACCGACTCCTGGTGTCATAATTATTTGCGACATGTTAAGGATGATGTGCATGAATGCAGAAATATAAACCTTAATGTTGATAGAGCAATCACATCAAAGAAGACCAGTCATCATGTACCACCCCAATGTCCTGGAGAGTTCAAGAAAAGCCTCTACAGGAAGCTTATTTCCATTGGGTCCATTTGCCAGGATGGAATAGGGATAGCCAGGGGTAATTACCCTACTCTTTTTTGAACTGACTGTGATATACATGTACAGGTATGGCTCTCTGTACATGGCACCGACGGCTTAACATCGATTTGGTGTTCAGAATTATTTTACCGGGGTAATACAATTTTCATCTACATGTATATGATTGTCTGATGTTTTCATATCAAAATTTTGGGTTTTCAATAGTCCAATCTACTTTTGAGACTTCATTATTTTTTCTTTGCTAAAACAAAGAACTTTGGTCCTTTCTGCTTATATGTGTTGATGGAATCATGTATTATTTGAACACTTTGTAAAGTGCAAATGCACAAAATACTAATTCTGAATTTACATGTTCATTGAAAGCAGAATTGAAATTGCCCTTAGAGGCCTCAATGAACAACATGAACACAATAATTTATGAAATGATAGAAGAACTGAAGATAGCTAGTAATGTTAGTACAAACACCAAAGATATAATCATCAGTCACTTCATTTGCAATACCCGTAAAAGAGGTGTGTTTGTTTGGCATCAAAAAAAAACGTATGGTTGCATAAGTTTTCATTTTTTGTTTCAAGAAAAATATTCCAACCCTGTGGTTTTGTGTCAAAAACATCATACAGAGATAATTTAGATATCTTAAATATTCAAAAGCCAGCAAAATGAGAGCAACTGTCTACAAATGAAAGGAAATGTCAAAAATTAATACTTGCCCCGTTTTCTTAACTTCGATGAACTGCATATTCCCATTATTGAATATGAAAAAAAAGAAAGAAAAAAGTCTGTTCTGATCATTTCTTCAAATTTCTGGCCTCTAAATTACATTTCTTTCAATGAAAAAAGGGTGCTTTATTCGAACTGATTTTAAAAGTGAACTACTAGACAAATATGTTCATGTGAGATTCTTCAGGATGATGAAGGCAGTAGCTCAAGGGGATAAAAGAAAAAGAAACCTCGGCCTACATGTACTTCCATGATTTAAAAACACAACCAACAATTGTCTGGCAGTTTCTTGAAGTTGGACCATACATTTTATTGTTAAAGGTAGGTAGGTTTTTTTCACATCATGCTCTTAATGTCTCATGGAGCTATATCAACAAAAACACCAGATTCCAAATTTTCAGCTAAATACATGTAGCTAGCAGTTTGGACATTAGAAGCAAAAATGTGCATCAACATGGAAGGACTTACCGACAGAACATGTGGTCACAGTGTGATCAATGGCATTTTGAGACCTTTTTGTTCATACCAATTCATATTGTCCTCTTTCTCTTAATATACTTATTTTCTACTTATATACTTTTTGGACATAGAAGTGAAATTGGTGACCTTTGTAGCCGGGGCACAAATACCATGGAGGAAACTTTTGTTTTGTGTATTTTCCTCAGGAATCATATCCCATTACTTTAAATATTTCTTAGGAATTCAAAGTGAGAGTTCAAGCATCTTTTGAAACCTCATTTACCACTAACCTGCTGTGTCCATGTTTGTATCTGTATCCACTCTCTCTAACCACCTGTCTGGCCAGTGGGAATAGCTTCTCTCTCTGTGCCAAAAGGAATGGATCAAGAGTACACAGTTGTGCTGCTGCTTCATTCACAGTCACCTAGGAAAAAAATGACATAAATGAAATCTAGAACACTGACAACCATTGGTTTTATGCAAATTTTTTGTACCGGTGTCATGATCTCCGTGTCCGTGTGACTGAGTGTCCTACCACCCATTTGTCTATTGTGTTCTCCATTGAGTGCTGTATGCATCATTTGTTTCAGCACTGTACCCAAATGGCCTTGTCTACAAGGTTACGGTTTATTCCGTACATGTTGCTATGGAAGCTAGGACACTCTTCTCAAGGGGGACACTCAGTTTCTTTACACCGGTTTACAGTATGGCAATTCACACTGTTACTCCATTGACAAATGTCCAGACGAATACAAAAGCTTTAATCGGCAATGTTATGTAAGATTCTTCAATGGGTTGTAGTTATGTAACTCTATGATTTGAACAGATGTTTTGCAGTGGAATATTATGCGTTCCTTAATTAACTTGTTAATGCCTTTCCATACCATGGTTGGGTCAATAACCACCCTTACATTTACTGTAAACAAGGAACTATAAGGTAAAGTAAGGTACTGACTTGGCACATTGTTTTTTGTCACATCACAAACAAAAAACTCCTCTAGTACACTCACCTTCGTTTTTTGTTTTCGTTTTTTAATCCAACTGCAAATGTTTTTCTTCATCACAACTTGATGAGTTTGCAAACTACAATACCTACACTCAATAAAAGCTATTCACATCATAGCCATTTCATGACAAAGTCAAGGATTGGGTGTTCCACAGACCAGTCAGGTAAATCATGTGCCAATACCCACACTCTGAATTTGACTCTGATGCATTTAAGCAAACAGCATGAGCCCAGCTATCCAAGCCCTGCTCTAATTCCAAAATTGACAAAAGCATGAATTTTGTTCATTCCCATACCTACCTCATGCAATGTGAGTGGCTTGTCTGACTTTCTTTGGAATCAAATCGTCCATATATAGCGGACCACTTTCTGATTTCAGGCATCCGGTCTGGGTTATCCACGGCCATTTCAAATATATGCTGCAATTCTTTCACAAGTTTCCTTTGGGTGAAGATATTAAATTCAAACATTAATTATACTGAAAAGTGCATGCAACATCAAAAGTCAAATATACTGTACACACATGGGTGAGCAGGGCCGTATGCAGGATTTATTTTGGGGGAGTGTGCAACTTCAAAAAGTGGACTTTTTGTAAATGTACACCTAACCACAAAATTGTCCTTTTGGACTTTTTGAACATCTCATTACCAAAAAGTGGACTTTCTTGTCAAAGTTTCTCTAAATTTTGGTCCTTTTTATCAAAAAAATACGCAAAAATTGCACCTTAATTTTCCCTCTTTTGTGGAATTAGGGGGTGCGCATTCACTTTACAAGTAAAAAAAGTGCTGTTAAAGTCTGTTTTTGACATAAATCAGTTCTGCAAGATCTACATTATTCAGATTTATTACAGTTTATTGAGCACAAATTAGGGTTCTAGAGGAGTATCAAGCTTCAATGTAGTGCCAGTGGACCTATATGCCACCAGGTCCAAATTACAGTGGAACCACAGGTTAGAGATGCATGCCCAGTTTCCATACTACAGTTTCAACTGGATTGCTTTACTGGGGAAGACCTAAATCAGCCCAGTCCACCAGATTTAATCTTTACTCACTTCAAATCCAGTTAAAAACTGTGAGAAAATGCCATACACACTGAAAGCTGGACTCCCCAAATATGTACAGTTACTGGTAAATACAGCTGATAGGGGTGCACTACATGTCTATGTAGCAACATGTCTAATCAGGAGTAGCTATGTGGCTACTTCCATGAAGAAACGGGTCACATAGTGTGACATTTGTGCCTTATATACATGCATAAATTACAAACCTGTTAAGAGGAGGTGGGGATGAAGATGGCTGCTCATTTGCCATCACAGTCTCAGCAGCTTCTTGAAGACTTTCCACTGTCTGTCTGGTTAACACAGGGTTCTCTACATGATCTAGAAGACCAACACTGTTTTGAGGGGGCTTAGGAGATGAGGATTGAGACATATTACCAGTTGCCATTGACATCAGCAATGCCTGGTCTTGCAAAGACGGAGCAGTCCATTTCATGCTATTTTGGGGGCTGGGTTTACTTGGTTGCACAGCCTGTAGTCCAAGGCTAAATGGCATTGCCAAATTTTGTGGTGGTGAAGTCAGTGGCATGTTGAAAGGTTCTGGATTTGTGACCCATTCTTGGAGGGTCTTCTGCAGTCTTCGCACATGCAGTGGTTTACTGGACATGCCCACTAATGCCATTATTTCAAGGAATTCCTCCTCACTGGCTTCGCATAACTGCTGTACATCATCACCACCCTGTTGTATAAAGCTGTCATAATATGTGAGGAGATTGGCTTTTTCCAGGACACGGTAGAGTTGTAGCTCACTCTGATTGGTTGGGGTGTTGGTAATCATTGCCATGGTGTTCAAGCTGGATAAGAAAGAAAGAGAAAAGTTAATGGGTGGATGTCATCATCTACATGTTCTTCAATGGATGTGGTTTTGTTCTATTTTTTCACCTTCTTCAAGGGATCTCTTCTAGGGTACACCTGTTGTTACCTCAGGGAGTCAACAACCATTCAAACAATTTTTGTCACTTTGAGCATCAGGTTAAGCTCCAGTTGAATTTTGCCACTTTGAGCATTACCGCCAAAAAATATGTTAGTGTCATTTAGTTAAAAATCTAAACTACCCTCCCTTCTCACTTTTCAGAGGCCACTGCTAGGAGAAACTGAAAATTTTAAGGGGCCTAATCACGTTGCATTTGTTTGAAAAAAAATCTGTTCTTGCCCTTGACTAGACCACAGCGCAACAAATTAACTGTATAATCACTGAAATCAAGCTTAAAGTCTGACTCCGAGATTTCCTGAAATATTGGTTTTTTTTGTGTAATAAGAAAATAGTCACTAGAACTAATATTGTAACCTAAAATTCACAATCCGAAATTTGAGATGATCGGATTTTCAGTTTTGATGCATTAACTTTATGTGTAATACCACGTCCCATAGGATACTGGTAACAAAAATATCCGGATCTGGAATGTAATAACAAAGTTGTGATTTTCCATATGAAGGAATTTGATTTAAGCTTAGCATTTCAGTCACACAGTGATTAGTATATTGGAACTATAGCATTTTGTACACATCGCAACAAAACACGATTTGTTTGGAAATTTGAGGGCGCCCTCCTCATGTAATCTCTGATCGGCCGTAAGCTACCTACATAGGACTTCACTTCTCTATGGACTTTCTGCCTAAAATTACAACTGAAACAAAATCTGTCATTTTAAATAACATCAGCACGTCCATTCCAGGCAAATATAAACATGGTCACACACAAGGTGATCATCAGATCACAAGTCTCGCCTTGTCAGTACTGTAATTTTACTTCCATTATAAAACACACATGGTCTTATCTCATGCATGAACATGCTCAAACCCAATCAAGGTTCATCAACTAACCTTTGACTTTCTGAAGGTGAATTTATTCCACCAATTTTGTCAGTCTTGCTGAAAGCATCCTCTTTGTGTAACAATTGTGATTTCTCATGCAATCCTCCATGAAAGAAAGCATGACCTTGCTTATTGGATGTAATTTCATCTCTTTGATCTTCACTTGTTACTGTACAGCTTGGTTGAGAAGCAGATCTCTTATGCTTTACAGAAATAGTTACTTGTACTTCTGCATTTTGACAATGATCCAACTGTTTTTCTCCTTTGCATTCGACCAATCCATGCTTGCTTTTGTGCTGTTGGTACTTCTGAAAGGTGCTGAAAGAGGTACAGCAATGTTTGCAGTAGGAACATTTATGATTGCGGAATCTCTTCTCTGATGTGAACATTCTATTACACAGAACACACGGATGGCCTTGGCTGTATAAGCATTTGTGAGTCTTAAATGAATGGTAAGCACTGAATAAGGTCGAGCACTGGGAACAGAATGCACAGTTGTGATTATCAAGTCTACGTTGTGATGTGAAACTGCGATGGCACTGATTGCATGCGAGGTCTTGCGAGTCCTTAGGGCTGCTGGCTTCTTTTGGCGAAACTTGTGCTTGTTTAGTTCGGATAGGAACTGAAGACAAATGAGCACTTGGGGCAGTATGGGCACTTGTGATTTTCAAGTCTCCGCCTTGGAGTGAGATAAGATGACACTTACTGCATGCTTTTTTTGTAGAGGGAATTTGCCATCTTCATGGGATCTTTCTCACAACGCAATCATACCAGAAAAAAAAAACGCTCGTTAAGAACTGAAGATAATTGAGCACTTTGGACAATAGGGACATTTGTGGTTATCCAGGGCAGTCAGAGGTAAAGACCATTGAAACAGTTACTGGAAAGTTGGTCTTCAAAAGAACTGTATTTTGCTCCATCACAATCATGGCAGAGTATGCCAAATGTGAAGCTAGTGTTACATTCACTGCATGTTTGTGAGTGATAGGTCATGTTTCTTTTCAGGCATGTAATGTTGAGAATACTCCTGAAATGTGGGGAAAAGTGTCCACAATGCGAACAGATGGACAGTTATTGGGTTGCTAAGTCGGACTGTGCAGAATTGCTGCTGACACCATTGACATACGATATTGCCAAAGTATGCATGGGCACCTTTGTTGCCTAGCAGAAAGCTTGTTGCATAGATAATGAAAGAAAGCAAAAAACAAAAATGTGCAACTTAGTTGAACTAGTTGAACCAGTTGAATACATGTAGTTGAATGTAAGCACCTATTCAGTGTTTATCATTCACTTAAGACTCACAATTGTTAACAGGAGGGGGGGGTTTTTGGAGGAGGAGAAAACAGTTAACAAAACCCAATTGACAGTTGAACCAAGGTGAACTAGCAAACGCAGGTATAAAAACTAGTTAAAACCAGGTGACAGAAAAAATTGACACAGCTGAACAAGTGTATGGAGACCAACAAAATGGAAAACCAAGTTGAACCTAGTTGTAAAACCAAATGACCGTTGAAACCAACTTTTGGACCAATTGGAACTGGTTCAATTTTTTTTGCAATCAGGGATGTGGGGAAGGAAAAGTGTATACAACTAGAAAGAGGTGTGTATGAGAGGGGGAGAGACAAATTAGAAAGTAGATAAAAGGTAAAAGTGAGTTGCATTTCAAAAGGGAGAACCGTGTGAATGTGGTGAGGAAGCAAAATGAACCTAAAATACTGTAAACCAACGTGGGTATAAGCCCACCTCTCGGGTATAAGCCACAGAAGTTTGTTTTTGTATTTTTGATGTCTTCAGTGACAAAAAATTGTGGATTACATATCAAGCCAAATTAAGCTCAGTTTGGTTTTAAAAGTTGCTGAATTCATAGAAACATGTAACTCTATAAATTGCAAAATTTGACCAAGTATTTGGTGATTTTTTCCCCATCACTACAGGACACTTTTAGATGTGATCAGTATATCCAAAACATGTCCAAACAATTCACTACATGACATGTTAGGTGACCAAGTTAAAAATTTTCCTAGTACTTTTAGTCATAATTTTGCACTTTTTTGGTTAAAGTTTCTAAATTCTTGAAATTTTAAATTGCAAATTTGCTTCATATGTTTTTTCAGAAGACATCAAAAATACAAAACAAAACAATCACAATGATTGTTATAAAAGGTGTATGCTAATATTTTTTCAATGCTTAAGAATTCATATCAGTGTACGCGTCAAAATAAGCGCCCTCCAGGGGTCCCATTTTGTCATTTCGACCCAGGGGGGCCACTTGTGTTTCAGGTGGATATGATGCGGGAACACGGACTTACAAAATGAACCCCTAAACAAGTATTTCCACCGACTTAAAACATACCCTAAACAAGTATTGTGTCTGTTTGCTTACACTAAAGAAGTATTTTCGTCAATTTTGCTACCCTAAAACAAGTAAAGCCAATGATGGTGTTGGTTAATACACCTTATTATCTTGCTTTGCTTTACAATATTTTTGATCTTTTTGACCTGCTTATTTAAATTGAGTATCACAATTTGAGGGTAAGAAAAAACATACCCTTTTTCCACATTGTGCGGTTTTTGATACCCTAAATCATGTACGCGTGTACATCGGTTGATGGAAAAGACACCCTTTTTAAGCGTTTTCTTTGTTTTATTCACGCATTGCATATCCAACATTGAATAAAGTGGCCCCCCCCCCGGGATTCGCACCATGGCAACTATTCGAGTGCCTATTTTTACTAGGGTGATAGAAAGAAATTCTACTTGCTTTGTTATTGATGAACAAGTGCAACTACTGTAGTAATAAATAGCATAATAAGTTTTTTTAATACTGAATCACATTTTATAGTCAGAGTCGTAAAACTTTGAGAGCCATAAACTTCAAAAACGGATGGAATTTTTCCTTGGACCTCCTCTGTAGCCCAATAAAATGTACCTTTGCTGCAATGTCAACAAAATTCGAGAGGGTGGGTTCCACACCTTGCTGTTTTGGCATGGAATGACCCCAAACTAAAAATATTTAAAAATATAAACTGAGCTTTAAAATTGAGCTTCCATTTATCTTGATTTTTGAGAGCCCAGTAATGGCAGACAGTGATTGCTCACAGCATAGGGGTGTTTGGCTCCTTGAGATGTGATATTGCCCCCGTAATGGCAGACAGTGATTGCATTGCACTCACAGCATAGGGGTGTTGAGATGCACGTACTGGGCAGACAGTGATTGGCATGCTCACAGCATAGGGGTGTTGGCCTCCTGCAAATGTCTATATTGCCCCAGTAATGGCAGACAGTGATTGCATTGCGGAAGGGTCTGCGGAGTCCTTAGGGCTGCTGCCTTCTTTTGGCGACACCTTGATCTGGCTGTTATTTGATAGGAACTGAAGACAAATGAGCACTTGGGGCAGTATGGGCACTTGTGATTGTTCAGTCTACGCTTGGAGTGAAGATAAGCAGGACACTTACTTGCATGTGCTTTTTTGAGAGGAATTTGCCATTCTTCATCTGGATCTTTCTCATCAAAGCAATCATGACCAGGAAGCAACACACGCTCGTAAGAAATGAAGATAATTGAGCACTTGGGGACAGAGGGGGACAATTTGTGGTTATCAAGGGCAGTTTCAGAGGTAAAGACATTGAAACAGTTACTGCAAGGTGGTCTTCAAAAGAACTGTATTTTGCTTCCACACAATCATGTGCAGAGTATGCTCAAATGTGAAGCTAGGGTACATCACTGCATGTGTATGAGTTTGAGTAGATAGGTTCACTGTATCGAGGTCCGGGGATTCATGGTTGAGAATACACTCACTGAAAAGAGTGGGGAGGAGTGTCCACACTGCGAACAGAGGGACAGTTATGGGTTTGCGAATTCTGGCACTGTGCCAGAATGGCTTGCTGACACATGACATACGTATTGCCAAAGTATGCATGGGCACCTTTGTTGCCTAGCAGGAAAGCTTGTTGCCAATAGATACTGAAAGAAAAGCAAAAAATAAAAAAAAAAATGTGACAAACTTAACTTATAAAATGATATGAACATAGTTGAACACAAAAGAAATTAAGACCAACTAGGTAGTGGGTGAAAATGAGTAAGCACCGATAGTCAGTGTTTATCATTCACTTAAGCTCACAATGCTATATACAGTAGTGAATGGAAGCAAAAACAGTTAAAAAACCCAATGACCACAGGTGTTGAACCAAGTTGAACTAGCAAATGCAGGTATAAAAACTAGTTAAAAACCAGTTGACAGAAGAAACCAATTGAACAGCTGAACCAAGTATGAGACCAACCCAAAATGGAAACCAAGTTGAAACCTAGTTGTAAACCAAATGACAGTGAAACCCAATTGGGACCATTGAGAAATGGTTTCAATTTTTTTTCAATCCAGGGATGTGGGGAAGAAAGAGTGTATACAACTAGGAAAGAGGTGTGTATGAGCGGGGGAGAAGACAAATGAGAAAGTAGATAAAAGGTTAAAGTGAGGCATTCAAAGGGAGAGGGAGGAGAGAACCGTATGTGAATGTGGTGAGGAAGCAACATTGAACTAAAATACCGAAACCACTTGCGGGTATAAGCCCCACCTTCCCAACCAGACCATTTTGAATGTCTCATGAAAAAACAATGTGATTAGATCAAGCAAAATAAGCTCAGTTTGGTTTAAAAGTTGCTAAAAGTATTTTTTATATGATTTGATTAAATTAAAAATTGCAAAATTTGACCAAAGTATTTTATGGGATTTGTCCCCATCACTACAGACCAATTTAGATGTGATCAGTATCATCCAAACATGTCCCAAACAATTCCTACATGGACATGTTAGGTGACCAGTTGCAAAAATTTTCCTAGTACTTAGTCAAATTTTGCACTTTTTGGTAAGGTTTCTAAATTCTGCAAACTTTTAAATTGCAAATTTTTGCTTCATCTGTTTTTTCACTGAAGACATCAAAAATACAAACAAAAACTTATATCACAAAAAAGTTTTTCATAGGTCCCTCGTAGAAAAACCAGTTTGCCCCCCCCGCAGGAGAAGTGTTCATCCATATGGTTTACCGTAGCAACGCATCTTTGAGCCAATAGTTTGCTTGAATTCGTCCATCCTTGTGTGCTTTGTGCTCTGATGTTCTTCCTATCATAGCTCAATCCGCTCTGAGGAGAGAGGTCACTCTGTTGGAAGGGACAAGAAATCTTTCTCTGTTGGGGGCAATGATTGTTTAGTGTATAGATAATATTTTTTCAATGCTTAGAACTCATATCAGGTGTACGCGTCAAAATAAGCGCCCTCTATGTGTCCCATTTAGTCCATTTCGCACCCAGGGGGGCCACTGTGTTCAAAGGTGGATATGATGCGGTGAAAAACGGACTTACAAAATGCACCCTAAACAAGTTTAAGTATTTCCACCGACTTAAAAAACCATACCCTCTTAAAAAGTATTTGTGTCTGTTTTGCTAAAATAAAGGAGTATTTTCGTCAAATTTTGCTCCTAATACAAGTAAGCAATGCATTGTTGTTGTTAATATTAACCGTTATTATCTTGCTGTGCTTTACAATATTTTTTGATCTTTTGATCTCTGCTTATTAAAATTTGAGTATCACAATTTGAGGGTTAAAGAAAAAAAAACATACCTTTTTTCCACATTTTGCTGTTTGTTACCCTAAATCAAGTACGGTGTACAATCGTTTGTGGAAAAGAAGACACTTTTTAGCGTTTTCTGGTCAGCATCATATCCACATGTGAATACAAGTGGCCCCCCCCCCCCCCACGGGATTTCGGCACCATGGCAACTATTGAGGGCCTATTTTGACGAGGGGGATACCAAAGAACATTCTACTTGACTTGTTATGATGCAACAGAGTGGCAACTATGATATATAAAAGCCGTTCAGAAAGTTTTCTTTAATACTGAATCAAATTTAATATCAGAGTCGTAAAAAGTTAGTGAACGCCCATAACTTCAAAACGGAATGGAATTTTTCCTTTGACCTCCTCTGTAGCCCCATAAATGTACCTTTGACTGCAATTTCAACAAACTCTGATGGAGGTGGGTTCCACACCTTGCTGTTTGGCATGGAATGAAGGACCCCAAACTAAAAAATATTTAAAAAATAAAACTGAGCTTAAAATTGAGCTTTTCCAGTATCTTGATTGTTGGAGATGCACCCCAGTAATGGCAGGACCAGTGATGCCACAGCATAGGGTGTTTGGGCCTACCTTTTCAGATGGTAATTGCCCCAGTAGACCAAGTAATGGGCAGGACAGTGATTGCATTGCTCCACAGCATAGGGGGTGTTGAGATGCCCCAGGAATGGAGACAGTGATTGCATTGCTAACAGAATCGGGGGTTGGCTCCTTGCCAGATGTCTAATTGCCCCCGTAATGGCAGACGGATTGATTTGTTCACAGCATAGGGGTGTTTGGCCTCATGTAGCTGTCTATTTATTGCCCAGTATGGCAGACAGTGATTGCATTTCTCACAGCATAGGGGTGTTTGGGCCTCCTTGCAAGATGTCTATATTGCCCCAGTAATGGCAGACAGTGAGTGCCATTGCTCAACAGGGCATAAGGGGGTTTGCCTCCTTGTTCAGAGTCTTATGATGTATATACGCGACCAGATAATAGCAGACAGTATGCATTGCTCACCGCATAGGGGTGTTTGGCCCCCTCCACTGGTCCAGATGTTTATATTGCCCCAGTAATGGCCAGACCAAGTGATTGCATTGCTCACAGCAATGGGTGTTGGCCTCCTGGTCAGATGTGTATATTTCCCCAGTAATGGCAGACAGTGATTGGCATTGCATCAACAGCATAGGGGTTGGCCTCCCTTGCCCGATGGGTATATATGCCCAGAATGGCAGAGAGTGATTGCATTGCTCACAGCATGGGGGGGTTGGCCTCCTTGTAGATGGGATATTGCCCCAGTAATGGGCAGACAGTGATGCATTGCTCACGGTCATAGGGGGTGGTTGGCTTCCTGTCAGAGTCTATATTGCCTCGGAATGGCAGACAGTGAATGGCCATTGCTACAGATAGGGGTGTTTGGGAATCCTTGTCAGTTGTGTATATTGCCCCAGTTATGGCAGACAGGTGATGCATTGCTCACAGCATAGGCGTGTTTGGCCTCTTGTTGCAAGATGTGTACATGTATATTGCCACAGTAATTGCAGACAGTGATGCATTGCTCACAGCATAGAGGTGTTGGACCTCCTTGTCAGATGTGTATATTGCCCAGTAATGGCAGACCAGGGTGATTGCATTGCTCACAGCATAGGGGTGTTTGGCATCCTTGCCGATATCTCTATATTGCCCCCAGTAATGGCGACAGTGATTGCATTGCTCACAGCATTATGGGTTGTTGGCGCCTCATGGTCAGATGGGTATATTGCCCCAGTAATGGCAGACCGTGATTGCATCTCACAGCATGAGCGGGTGTTTGCTCTCGTCAGATGTCTATATTGCCCGTAATGGCAGACAGTGATTGCCATTGCTCACGGCATAGGGGTGTTTGGCCTTCCTCGTCAGATGTGTATATGCCCCGTTCATGGCAGACAGTGAGTGCATTGCTCACAGCATAGAGGTGTTGGCCTCATTGCCAGATGATGTTATATTGACCCCAGTAGTAAGGGAAGACAGTGATTGGCAATGTTACAGCATAGGGGGTTGGCCTCCTTGTCAGATGTTGTATATTGCCCCTGGTAGTAATGGGCAGACAGTGATTGCATTGTTCACAGCATAGGGGTGTTTGGCCTCCTTGGCAGATGGTCTATATTGGCACCGCAGAATGGCAGACAGTTGATGCATTGCGCACAGCATAGGGGTGTTTGGCCTCCTTTCGATTGTGTATATTGCCCCGTAATGGCAGCAGTGATTGCATTGCTCACAGCCATAGGGGGTTTGGCCTCTTTTCAGATGTGTATATTGCCCCAGTAATAGGGCAGGACAGTGATTGCATTGCTCGACCAGCATAGGGGCCTGTTTGCTCCTTGTCAGGATGTCTATTTTGCCCCAGTAATGGCAGACAGTGCTTGCATTGCTCAATCATAGGGGTGTTGGCCTCTTGTCATAGTGTGATATTGCCCCAGTAATGCAGACCGGATGCATTTGCTCACAGGCATTAGGGGTGGTTGGCCACCCAATCGTGGTCAGATGTATGGTATATTGCCCCCAGTAATGAGACAGTGATTGCATTTCTCACAGCATAGGGGTGTTTGGCCCCCTTGTCAGATGTGGATATTGCCCCAGTAATGGCAGACAGTTGATTGCATTGCTCACAGCATAGAGGGTGTTTGCCTACTGGCAGATGTGTATATTGCCCCAGTTATGGCAGACAGTGATGACAGCTCACAGCATAGGGGTGTTGGGCCTCCTTGCCAGATGTCTATATTGCCCCAGTAGTAATGACAGACAGTTGATGCATTGCTACACAGCATAGGGGTGTTTGGCCTCCTTGACCAGATGTCTATATTGCCCCCGTACTGGAGACAGTGGTTGCATTGCTCACAGCATAGGGGAGTTTGGCCTCCTTGCCAGATGTCTATAATGCCCCAGTTAATGGAGACAGTGGTTGCATTGCTCACAGCATAGGGGTGTTTGGCCTCCCTGCCAGAGGTTCCATATTGCCCCAGTAATGGCAGGGGGGACAGTGATGCATTCAATTGCTCACAGCATAGGGGTGTTTGGGCTCCTGGCCAGATGTGTATATTGCCCCAGTAATGGCAGCACAGTGATGTGCATTGCTCACAGCATTAGGGTTGTTTGGCCTCTTGACCAGATGTAGTATATTGCCCCAGTAAGGCCGACAGTGATGGCATTGCTCACAGCATAGGGGTGTTTGGGCCTCCTTGCCAGATGTCTATATTGCCCCAGTAAGGCAGACAGGTGATTGCTGTCACAGACTAGGGGGTTTGGCCTCCTTGTCAGATATCATATTGACCCAGTAATGGGCAGACAGTGATTAGAATTGCTACCACAGATAGGGGTGTTTGCCGTCCTTGCCAGATGTCTATCTTGGCACCACGTAATGGCAGACAGTGGTTGCATTGCTCACAGCATAGGCGGTGTTGGGCCTCTGCAAGATGTCTTATATTTGCCCCCAGTAATGGCAGACATGTTGATGCATTGCTCACAGCATAGAGGTGTTGGCCCTCCTTGCAGAATGTCTGTATTGCCCCAGTAATGGCAGACAGTGATTGCATTGCTCACAGCATAGAGGTGTTGGCTCCTTGTAAGATCGGTCTTATATTGACACCAAGTACATGGCAGACAGTGGTTGCATTGCTCACAGCATAGGGGTGTTGGGCCTCCTTGTCAGATGTCTATATGGCCCCTCAGTAATGGCAAGACCTAGGATTGCATTGCTCACAGCATAGGGGTGTTTGGCCCCCTTGTCAGATGCTATATTGTCCCAGTAATGGCAGACTAGTGATGATGTCACCAAGGCAAGGGCGTGTTTGGCCTCATTGCCAGATGTCTATATTGCCCCAGTAAATGGCAGACAGTGATGATTGGCATTGACCTCACAGCATAGGGCGGGTTTGGCCTCACTTGCCAGATTGTATCTATATTGCCCAGTAATGGCAAGACAGACAGTGATTGCATGCGGCACACATAGGGGTGTTTGGGCCCTCCTTGGCCAGATGTTAATTGCCCCAGTACTGGCAGACAGGGATGGCATTTCTCACAGCAGAGGGTGTTTGGCCTCTTGTCCAGTGTCTAATTGCCCCAGTAATGGCCGACAAGTGATGCAATTGCTCACAGCAATAGGGTGGTGGTTGTTGGCCTCCTGGCCCAGAGTCTCTATTGCACCAGTAATGGCAGCAGACATGATTGCATTGCCACAGCATAGGGGTGTAGGCCTCCTTTGCCGATGGTCTATTAGTGCCCCAAGTAATGACAGAACAGGTGATAAGGATTGCATTGTCACAGCATAGGCGGTTTGGCCCCTCATTGCCAGATTGTCTATATTGCCCCACACCAGTATAAGGCAGGACAGTGGTTGCATTGCTCACAGCATAGGGGTGATTGGCCTCCTTGCCAGATGTCTATATTGCCCTAGTAATGGCAGCCCGTGATGATTGCCTCACAGCATAGGGGTGTTTGGCTTCCTTCCAGATGTTATATGCCCCAGAATGGGCAGAAGACAGGGTTGCATTGCTCAAAGCATAGGGGGTTTGGCCTCCTTGCCCAGATGTGTATATTGCCCCAGTAATGGCAGACAGTGATTGCATTGCTCACAGCATAGGGGGGTTTGGCCTCCTTGCCAGATGTGTATATTGCCCCCATAAGTAATGGCAGACAGTGATGGCATTGCTCAAAGCCATAGGGGTGGTTGCCTCCTTGAAAGATGTCTATATTTGCCCCAGCTAATGGCAGACGTTGATTGCTTTGCTCACAGCATAGGGGTGTTTGGCCTCTTGTCAGATATATCTATTGCCCAGTAATGGCCAAGAACAGTGGTTGCATTGCTCACAGCATAGGAGGTTTGGCAGTAATTGAACAGACTGTTATATTGACCCAGTACTGGCAGACAGTGAGGGCTTGCTAACAGCATGGGGTGTTTGGACTCTTCCAGATTTCTAGTTATTGCACCAGTAATGGCAGGAAGACAGTGTGCATTGCTCAAAAAGGACCATAGCCCCTCTCCCCATCCATACCACTCAAATTTGTCACTGCTCCCCTACTTTTCTCCCCATCTTTTGTTCCTCCCCCCGCACTGCCCTACTCTCTCTTACTCTCTCTTCTCTCCCCTTATCCCCTTCATGCTTCATCTTCAATTGCCAGTTCTCTGGTTTACCTTTCCCCTCTCTTCTTTCTCCTCCCCCTCAGTATTCCCTCATCCCCCCTCCCCGTCCTCCTTCCCCCCCCTCTATCCCTTATTACCCCAACATAGGCCATGCTCCCTTTCGCCTCCATTTCCCCATATCCCCCCACCCTACCTCCGCACCCCTTCCTCCGCTCCTACCCTCCTCTTACTCGCCCCCCGCTTCGCCGTCCCCTTTCCGCCCCACCGCTTACTTTTCTCCCCCTCCCTACCCCCCCCTCCCCCTTCCTTCACCCCCTCACCCTCCCACACTACCCCCCTCCCCCACCCTATCCCCTCCCCCGACCTTTTCCACCATCCCCCCTCCGCCCTCCCCCATCTTCAATTACTCCCCAGCCTCTCCCCCCCCCCATAAAGACCCCTTCCCCACTCCCATCCCCCCGTGTACCTCCCCCCTCCCCCTCCGCCCTTGCTACCCCCTTCCCCTCCCCCCCCCTACCTTTTGCCCCCCCCCACCTCCCGCCAAGCATCAACCCACCCCACTGTCTCATGCGCTTACAATGCCTCACCACCCATACTTACCTTCTTACTCATTCGGTTTCTGCTCCCATCCAAATCCCCCAGCCCCCCCACACGCTACTCTACCGCTCAGCTTCTCTCCCCCTCCCTCCCTAACCCCTCATTTCCGTAATTCCCTGCCCTTCCCACCTTAACCACTTCTTATTCCCCCCTCCCCAATTTCCACCCCTTTCCTGTTACAACCATCTTCCCTCTTTCCCTCCTCTCTTCATTCTTTCCCCATCTCCTCATAATGTTCTCTTCCGTTCCTATTATTTCTCTTTAAGTTTAGACGCCGCTGTCTTTGCCAACTTCCGTCCCTTTTTCACACTTAAACACCACACAGATTAGCCCACCCAATCACCATGCACCCCCCCCCTCCCCCCGGATGCGCCCGTTTCGGCCTCCAGACGTTCTAAGCCCTCTGCAATTCCATTGACGAAGAATTGCCCTACAATTATTAGGAATGTGTCACTTTTTAACGGAATTAGAGGACTACAGGCTCCTCTTCTACTCTCACTTAATTGTTCTGTGTTTCAGGGGACACAAAAAGTCCATGCCCTCCACATCACCTGACAAAAGTGCATCAAACTGTTATAAAGGCTGAATAGGATCCGTTGATAACTTAGAAATTCTTAATTGATTGTGAAGTTTAGTATTACCTGATTTCTGTGACGAGTCAGAATTAGGCAGTTTTGATTGTATGGGATTAACTAGTTTCTTTGGGCTTGGTAGAACTAGGTTGGCCTTATCAGTTCCTCCAGGTTTTTATTTTGTAGACTCTTTCTTTTCGCAGATATACTTCGGAGTTTAGTAGAGCGATGAAAAGTCTGTTCACCTTTAGATGAACTCGATTGTCTCTTTACAGGATCTCTAGAAAGACTACGAGATCTGTACTAGAGCGCAAAGTGTCACTGAGTTGCAATAGTCTTATCACTTGTCTTTGTCCTTATAATTTCTAAATATGTTGAGGATGGCGACAAAATCATTAGGCCAAAAAAGATCTTTTGGGGTAAATGATGTCTGTAATTGATTTTTCGCCCATTTCACAAATCAGCCATAATCTTTTGATCCGGAAACCTGAGAACGAAGAATATCTCTGGCCTTTTGAATAAGTAATGTTACCTGTTCACTTTGTGAGTTTTGGATTTCTTTTTCTTCTACCCATTAAGACAGGATCTAGAATTTGCCGAGTGATTACCACTGCAATTCACACCTTTAGCAGGTTCCTTACAATTTAGGTCATTGTGGCCATCTTTGCCCACACTTTTCACAAACTTATGACCTTCTACAATATGTCTAAAGTGCCAAAACGTTGACATTTAAAACATCTGTAGGACTAGGGATGTAATCCTATACTGCACCTGACGAGAACCCACTTTTACTGACTTGGGTTACGATTAGAAGCATTGAGGTAAGTAAAACGTCCCGTCTGATTTTTTTACCATCTCGTGTAATCATAAGTATATGGATATGGTGACATTTTGAGATGCCAACCACTCAAACTCCTATCAGGAACACTTTCTAATGTCAGTGACATTTATTACACCATTTGATTAGAGGTTTAAGAGTTCTATCGAGGAGTACTCTACTGGAAACTGGGGCAAGTATGGTAGTATTTGAGGTTATCCGACGATCTTCTGATCGAACCTCCCAAAATACATCCCCAAAACCTGAGTTTCTTAATATTTTTCACATTGCCAGCAATGCCTTCAATACCCTTGCTAAACAGCAAAAGGGGAAAGATTTTTGATAGGGGTTGTATCATCAGTGCCTCAATCACTAAAAAGGAGGCCAATAATCATCTACTACAGGATCCGGATCATAATCTCTTTTACGTTTAAAAGGATTTTTTTTTAAAGGTTTGTTGTTTGAGAAATCATAAGAAAAGTATTGAGATTCACCTCCAGAGCTCCCCCCCCACCACGGAGCCCAACCAGGGGAACAAAATACATGTACGTGGAAATCATCACTCAATTATGCCAAGATACAACAGAGATATACTCAAGGAACCAAAAAAAAGGAAAAAAAAAAAAAAAGGCGCCGCCTCAATTGACTGGTAAGCAGCGCCTGCTAAAGGCCACAGGAAGCAAATTACATAACAAGCGGTACCATAAGTAACCAATATGTCTCCAATAAAAAGGACCAGGAGACGCATTACGTAACAGGGTACATAAGGTCAACCAAACGGTCTCCAATCAAACCAAATATCAGCAAAATGAGTTCGTTAGGAGGCAGACGCCCACCAGCCCCCGGCTTTGGTTGAATCCAGGTCTAAAAAAACATCTAGTCGAGGAGAATTTGAGGCCGAAGCAATGTATTGTTTCCACTGCACCGCAGCACGAGCTTCAACTCAATTGCCAGGATCCTCTCCTCCTCTGACACGAGTCGCCCAACTCACGGAAAACAAGTTGTCCCTTTTAGTCGCCTTTACACGACATTCAGGGAAACACCTAGGGCAAATTCTTAACCCCGAACTCCCGCAGGGAATTTAAACAATAAATACAAACACATCCCATACTAAAATTTCGGTTAAGGGATCAGCTTAAACCTCCATGATTTATAAAAAAAAAACAAATGGGTTTATGTTTAAGCTATCTAAACACAGAAATTAAATGGTACAGAATGATATAATCTAAAAAAAAAAAACACAAAAAAACCATAATTTTACATGTATCAATACATAAATTAAAAAACAATCTCAGATGATCTAAGAAGAAACAAGTTTACGGGCATAGAACAAAGTTCAACATAATCAGTTGGAGCTAGCAGTCCGGTTTAATTGGACGAGACGTGTGTCCCATTTTTCAGTCGCCTCTTTATGACATGCAGGGAAACATAGCGGATCAATTATTCACCCCGAACCCACAGGCGGCCCCTTTTAGTGCCTCTTACGACGTGCAGGGAAACACATCGGGCCATTCTTAACCCCGAACCCGCAGGGGGGGCTTAACCACATTGTGATTATAGTGGTAATGGGCTGGATGTAAGGGTTTTGTTGTTTTTGGCCATTCCATGTAGTGTTAGGGCCCCAGAAAACAAAAATGCAAAAATGGGGGTCTTTCCACCCAAGAACCAGAATGCCATTCATGTTGATAAAATAATATCGCGCACATCCTTGAAAAGCGATTGTGGTTCTGAGGGGAAGGGTCATATTAGGAATTTCAATTACCATTTGATGCTGATTATAATGTACATAAAACCGCCTTTTAGGGAATTATGTAAAGTGGTAAATTGTTTGAAACAAAGCAAAAGTTAAACTTTGAACATGTCCATTTGAAATGCGGAACATTTCAAGTTCATCTGTTCTCCTGAAAACTATAGAGGACGTCCTTCATTCCTTATCCGGCGATGTCTTGGGCTCAACGATCCAATGTTATTAAGAATTGGAATCGGCTGTACCTCCTGGTCCAGATTATGGACAACCTGGGAAAAGAACTTAAGAAATTAAAAGAATTAAGGCCATTCATAGAAAAAGCATGATAGAATTTCTCAAGTGCCCCTTAGATCTTCAGTGAATTTAGTAGGGTTACCATTCGTGTGAGGAATGTCAAATGGTTCTTGCTATTTCAAATTCATGAAAAACAGTCCTTAATTCTTTTTACTCCCTTTTTATCCAAATCAAGGGGTTGGGATAGACTAGTGAAAAGTTTATGATGCTTTCCTACTCCTAACATCAATGATGAAATTGGTTCTCGAAATGGAATGTAAAATTTCCTCTCTATAGTTTTGCAAATCAACTCAAGGTTATTCAAACTTCGTTCCTGCACTCCCCACGGGAGGTTTGATCATGCCACCTGTATTCGTTGTGTATATCAGCCGCTGAATTCCAAGTACAGCATGTGTGATAGTAAAAGGCGCAATTATTAAAAAGGCAGATATGTCAGCACAAACTATACCTGGACGACCACTGTACAACTCCTGACTTTCAAATTGGTATTAAGTTGCATGACAGAATGAGGGACTCACCCTTAATCAGTTATAGATGACCCTCCAATAGCTATATTATCCACTGGGGATAAACAGCCGGTTTTGTTATAAGAATAGTACCCTTTAACAAATGTTATTAGCAATCACGGTCTTAAGACGAGGGGTTCTGAAGACAAAGAATAGATGGATATGAGTCAGTTATAAGGCATTAACTTTCTTCATAATTGGGTCTAAGCCTCTGCAATGCCATTGCAGAATTGGCCACAATTATTAGAATTGTAACTTTTTAACAGAATTAGAGGACCTTTCCTACTATCACTTAATTGTTCTGGTGTTTCGGGACACAAAAGTCCCTGCCTCCTCACCACCTGACAAAAGTGCATCAAACTTGTTATAAAGCTGAATAGGATCCGTTGATCCCTTAGAAATTCTTAATGATTGTGAATGTTAGTGTACATGATTCTTTGACGAGTCAGGAAATTAGGCAGTTGATTGTATGGGATTACCTAGTTCTTTTGGCTGGTAGCAATAGGGTGGCTTTATCAGTTCCTCCAGTTTTATTTTTGTAGACTCTTTCTTTTCTGCAGATTCGATTCGGATTAGTAGATTGCCTGAACCGTCTGTTCACCATTTAGAGACTCGATGTCTCTTTACAGGATCTCTAGAAAGATTACGAGATCTACTAGGCACAGTCATTTAGTTGCACTATTCTCTATCACTTTCTTTGCCTTCTAATTTCTAAAAATACGGTTGAGGGAGGGGCAAAATCATTAGGCCCAAAACAAGATATGTTTGCGGTAAATGATGTCGGGGTAATTGATTTTGCCCCCACTGTCACAAAATTCAGCATATTCTTTGATCGGCAACCTGAGAAACGGGAAAAAGTCTCTCTGGTCCTTTTTATAGTCATGTTACCTGTCACTTTGATTTTTTGGATTTTCTTTTTTCTACCATTTGAGGACAGGAGCTAGAAGTTGCCGAGTGATCACCACTGCAATTCACACATTTAGCAGGTTCCTTACAATTTTAGGTCATTGTGGCCCCCTTTGCCACACTTTTCACAAACTTCTGAACCTTCTACAAATGTCTTAAAGTGGCCAAAACGGTGACATTTAAAACATCTCGTAGGGCTAGGGATCTGTATAATTCCTCTACTGCAACCTGAAAGTAACCCACTTTTACTGACTTGGGTAAAGTAGCGCATATTGAAGTAAGTTACAACGTACACCGTATGATTTTTTTTTACCATCTCTTGTAATAATATTCTATGGATATGGGTGACATTTTTAGATGCCAACCCACTCAAAAATTTCATCATCAAAAACAATTCTTAAGGTCAGGACATTTAATTACACCCCTTAGATTCGTAAGAGTTCTATGAGAGTAATCTAACTGGAACTGGGCAAGTATGTAGTCATTTTGGAGGTTATCGACTGAATTTCTGATTCGACCTACACCAAAATATCCCCAGGCCTGAGTTTCTTAATATTTTTCACATTGCAAGCCAATGCCTTCAATACTTGCTTAACAGCAAAAGGGGAAAGATTTTGATAGGGTGTTATCATCAGTCTTCAAATCAATAAAAAGTGAGGCCAATGATAATCAACCAGGATCCGGATCACAATCTCTTTTACGTTAAAAGGAATTTTTTTCAAGGTTTGTTGTTGAGAATTCATAATGAAAGGTGTTGAGATTCATATCCAAGAGCTCCCCACCACACGGAGAGCCCAACCAGGGGACACAATACATGTATAAGTGGCAAATCATCACTCACTTTTGCCAAGGATACCCCCAAGAAGATATTACTCAAGGAAACAAAAAAAAAGAAAAAAAAAAGGCGCGCTCAATTGACCTGTTAATTAAGCAGCCGCATGCTAAAGGCCCGGAAGCAATAATAACAAGGGTACATAAGCTAACCCAGATGTCTCCAATAATAACAGGACCAAGGGAAAGCAATACGTAAACAAGGGTACATAAGTACCCAAATGTCTCAATTAAACAATATCGCAAAAGGAGTCTTAGAGGCAAGGCCGGCCACCAGACGGTTGGTTGAATCCTCCAGGTCTAAACAACCTCTAGTCGAGGAGAATGAGGCCGAGCAATGTATTGTTTCCACTGCACCGCAGCACAGCTTCAACTCAATTGCCAGGATCCTCTCATCCTCTCGGACACGAGTAGCAACTCACGGCAAACAAGTGTCCTTTTAGTCGCCTTTACGACATGCAGGGAGAAACACATAGGGCCAATCTTAACCCTGAACCCGCAGGGAATTTAAACAATAAATACAAAACCCATCCCATACTAAAATTTCTGTTAGGGGAATCAAGCTTAAACCTCCATGTTTATCAAAAAAAACCATGGTGTATGTTTAAGCTATCATAAAAACACAAAATTTAAATGGTACAGAAGATCATATCTAAAAAAAAAAAACCACAAAAAACATACTATTACATGTTATCAATTACATAATTAAAAAAAACAATCGTTCCGAGTGATCTAAAGCAGTTTCACGGCATATACAAAGTTCAACCAATAATCTGTTGGAGTGCAGTCAGGTTTAATTGGACGAGATGTCCCATTGAGTCGCCTCTTACGACATTGCAGGGAAACATAGCGGATCAATTATTCACCCCGAACCCACAGGGGCCCACTTTTAGTCGCCTCTTACGACTTGCAGGGAACCACATCGGGTCAATTCTTAACCCGAACCCGCAGGGGGCTTACACATGGGAATAGTGGTTATGGTATGTATGAAATGGTTGTGTTTTGGCAATTCCATTTAGTGTTCGGGCCCCAGAAAAACAAAAAATGCAAAAATGGGGTCTTCCACCCAAGAACCAGAATGCCACTACATGTTGATAAATAATTTATACGCAATCCTGAAAAGCGGCATTGTGGTTCTGAGGGGAAGGGTTTCATATAGGAAATTTTCAAGTACCATTTGATGCCTGTATGATTAATTTTACATAAAACAGACTTTTTAGGGAATTGATGTAAGTGGTTATTGTTTGAAAACCAGCAAAGTTTTAAACTTTGACCATGTCCATTTGAAATGCGGGAACATTTCAAGTTCATCTGTTCTCATGAAAACTTATGAGGGCGTCCGTCATTCCTTATCCGGCGATGTCCTTGGGCTCAATCGATCCAATTTTATATAATAATTTGGAATAGGCTGTCCTCCTGGGTCCATGATTTATGACAACCTGGGAAGAGACACTTAAGAAATTAATTAAAAGAATAAGCATCACTAGAAAAGCATGATAGAAATTTCTCAAGTGCCCTAGATCTTTCAGTGCTATTTATTAGGTACATTCGGTGAGTAAGGTCAAATGGTTTGCTATTTCAATTAACAGGGGTAAAATATGTAAAAAATTAAAATTTCTTTGTTTTTTTAATCCCGTTTTATCCACAAATCAAAGGGTTTATGCGGATAGACTTAGAAAAGTTTACTGATGCTTTCCTACTCCTAACATCAATGATGAACTTGGTTCTTCGAAATGGAATGTAAAATTTCCTCTCTATAGTTTGTTTCAACTCAACTCAAAGGTTACTTCAAACTTCGTCCTTGCACTCCCACTGGAGTTTCGATCATGCCACCTTATTCGTGTGTATATCAGGCTGTGATTCAAAGTACAGCATGTGTGATTAAAGGCTGCAATTATAAAAAGGCGCAGATATGTCACACAAACTATAAATGGATGACAATGTACAACTCCAAAATGATCAGGAAAATTGCATTTTGTATTCACCCTTTCTCAAAAGCTTGAGAAAAATACATGATCACCCACAATACAAATGGAGAAAGGGCAGTTTGGCACGTCAGCTGACCCCTTAATCTAAATGAAATATCCCACTTTCATCTCTGATCTATCCCTGATCTGTATTAATCATCAAAGTTCTCAAGTTGATTTTTTTGATCTGGGCAAGTTAATCAGCAAGCACCCTTACCTTAGCCATCTCTTCTATGTTGATGGCCAGTGCCTGGATGTCTTCCCCATCAATCTTTTGCTTGCTAGGAGGGATGGCTTTCTCCTCCTCCATCTGGGATTGGGAAAGGCTGGGTGTAACTGGTTTCTCTGGAGTGCCATCTCGTCTCTTGTTGGCCTTAAGTTTATCTGTGAAGGGACAAAGAAATATTATTGATATTATAGACTTTGATGGCAAGTCTACAACTGTTGTCTCAAGGCTTGCGGTACAAAGGGCTGTAGAGACCAAGACAGAAGAGCAACAAATTTTCACCTGGGAGAAAGGGTATGTGTGGAATTTCATCCGACAAAGCAATCATCATACTGATATTACTCACAAATATTATTGGCTCTGGTGAGGCTCAATCGCCAACTGATTATATCACAGCTGGTAATACAGTTCTGCAGTTGTAAAATTCAGTAAACCAAACCAATGAAGAAAAATAAAATTGAGGCTAGCTAGGCTAAATGAAAGTAAGATTTGCACTATATTCATGTACAAAGTCATTGTGTAAACCCAGTCAGTATTATTTAGCTGCAGAAACAACACTATTTTAACAATATGCACTAATGTTTTTACTCTTAATGTATAGTACTAATATGCAGTGACAAAGTGATAAGATCAATAACCCTCCTCACTTCACAGGTGATAATTCTCACTTGAATGGCCTTTCCTTCATCTTATCTTTTCCTTTTCATGTTATTCTAGCTTTTGCCATTCCCCTTCACTTCCTCTGTCCTTCCAGTCCCCATTTTTTTTTATTTATTCAACTGGCAATTCAACAACAAAATAGAAACAAAGCATAAAAATGAGGTCTGATGAGCAGCCAGGGAGCACTGAAAGCACAAAAAGCACTGTCACCACAGGGTGCAGTGCTCCCAACTCAGCAGACACTACAAACGCAAAGAAAGTTTGACACACACACACACACACACACACACACACCCTCACACCCACACACACATACACACAGAGGTATACTTGTGTGTCTTTTTACTTGTGTGACTTTCACAAACATGTGTTTATGTGGCTTTTTTCAAGTACAAAACAATTTGTGGTGGGCCATTACAACCACTTCTGTGTTCCATGCTTATGACTTGTGTAAAACCACTAAATGCCAATCTACTACAACTCCCTCTCTACCACCGCCTCTAAAGCATGTAAAGAAACGCTTCTGTGACTAGACACACACGGAAAAAAAGACACACAGATACGTTTTTACCACAAAACAGGCTCAACCATCAATGATATCTCTGTAAAGACACACACACACACTACACAAATACACACCCCATACGTACCAATACAACAACATATAATAAAACTACAAGCACTGCCCACAATGCCTATGATACACGAACACTCACACACTATCTGTAAAGCCATAAAAATTTAGTTATTAAAAGCATAAAAAAACTATAATTATGATTCATCATGTTCCATAAAATGAGACTTGTCAATATTAGATTTAAAAACAGATTTGCTACATGGTGAGAAAGGAGTCCTCTGGGAGTTGGTGGATAGCAAACCATTGAACTGGGAAGTTAAAACTCAGAGGCAGTATTTATAAGACCTGTTTTTTTGGGGTGAAATCGAATGCTTGAAATTTAAAGCCGCCTTTCTAGTATTGACATACCACCTGCAAAATTGAAAACAGACTAAGGCATTATTTCAAACAGAACAAGCAAAAGAATGTTAAGGTAAGTCCTTCTAGTTTTCAAAGTAGTGAGTTTTAAAAAGTTTTAAGAAGTCCTATTTTCATATGATGCTCCCCCCGCGTTGACAATGATCATCCGAGTAGCACGATGCCTGATGTGTTCCTTATTTATTTATAATTCGGCCGGCAGTCGCAGGCGAAGCCCCAATAGTGCACCAAAACACTAAGATGAAGGGGTTGCCCAAATACCTAAATGCACTAAAATATAACACAACACAAATGGAACATAATGAAAAACTCAGGGAGGACGAGACGAAAGAAGCATGGTGACAAACAGCTAACAACAATTGATCCCGAACACTGATTTGAAAGCTAAGAAAGAAGGAATAGTGACAACATCATCTGGAAGGTGGTTCCATAATGAGGGAGCATATGGGTAGAAGGGCTTCTGACTAAGACTAAGACGATAGAAGTATTTGAGAGAGCACCACTGTTAAGAATTCCGGAGAACCAATGCCGGGGATGGAGGGTAAAAGGATTAGGGGAGGAGCAAAGGTTGTTGAGAATATTGTACAGGTGACCAAATAGTAGCAAAATATTGGCGTTTAGAGGAAGGGAACGTAACATTTGATGAGAGATAGTCTATGAGTAGTTCCAGTCCGTGTTAGAATGACACGGCAAGCAAACCGTTGAGTGCCTCAACTCTATTGGTAAGTGTCTTGTTGAGTGCGGTGTGATAGGTGATACCTACATATTCAGGATTAGGGCGACCAGCGCCAGGTAGAGACTAAACGTGGGTAACAAGGGGCATATGGACAGGACAGTGGAGAAAACCAATGGCTTGTGGTTATTACCAAACATTGATCGATATGGAGGTTTCCAAGACAGAAGACAGATTACTGGAGATTCCAAAGCCCAAGAAATTTCACAGAAGTGACTCTTTCAATAGGTGCCCATCATGGTAAAGGGTAAAGGTCAGGAAAAAGGGTCTCTTGGTGGAAACAACCATTGCTTTGGTCTGGTGGCATTGGTTTCGGAGGTTGTGCACAAAAACCAATGGATGTATAGGTATCGATATCAGTCTGGGAAAAGTCGCAAGACAGAGTTATTAAGAACGGGCTTTTATAGAAGAGTGGTATCATCAGCATACAGAACCAGGGGCACTGTCTGGGGTTTAAAGGAAGGGTAGCAAAGATCATGGCAAGATAAGAAAAAGAAGAGGGTCCAAGGACAGAGCCCTGGGGAAACCGGAAAAACAGGAGTGGATCTGAGAAGACACCATGTACAGCAACGGTTTGGAAGCTGGGTTGGTAAAGTATGAACTAAAGCCAGGACAGAAGATCTGTAATACCCACAGACTTAAGCTTCAGCAAGAGTGGACCATGAGGCACTTTATCAAAAGCTTTTGTCAGGGCAAATAGGGCAACGGCAATGCTTTGTGATTTTCAAGAGCTTTGTTCCAGTCAGAAGAGCCGTGATGGGGAGGGCCAATCAGATGTAGAGGGATGTTTGGAGAAATCCGAACGGAGCGCTCAGTCGAGGATGTTATATCTTTCATGTGTTGGAGAGCATGTCTGTGGATAATCTTCTCTAGAAGTTTGCCAGAGTTGTGCTGAGGAGAATTGAATGGTGATGTCGAGTTGGGGGTAAATATCATTATCGACACTGGAGAAATGACGATGATGCATTTCATGACCATTTAACTATACGGCCCGAGGGGGATATACGCATGCAGTAGTAATATGGGTCAGGTCCACATGGCGGCCACGGTTGAGGTAGGCCAAGTAAGAATGCTTGCCTGTCGTTAGCAATTATGGTTCATTGGCAAGGTGTAGTAAAAGCCAGGAGCACTGGCAATAGCACCGTAAGATGAAACAGCTGCAGGGTTTCCCCATTATGACGATGATAATACCATTTTATGAATGGGTTGAAGTATTGAGAGTTTGTTGAGTTCGTATTGATCCATTATTGATCAGCCGTCAGAGTCCCGGCCGCTGACCATCCCTACACAGTGTACTACCAGAGGGTGTATTGGGTCAATTCCACAATGCACGAGTTTTGGGAAATTTCATCCTACAAAAAAAGGGTCATGGGATCCCACAAAAAATCATATTCTTTAACACATAAAATCCCGACTTCTATGCTCATTTTCGGCCACAAAGCATTAGTACTAGGGAATTTTTAGGCGAGATATGACCTGTTGTGTTCTTAAACTTTGGGGGGAATACTTATCACTAAGTACTGACATAAGTTTTGTACAGTACAGTATAGGCAAATGCAATGATTTGGGATTGATTCAAAACACCCTTGGTGAATACAGACTAACGTACTAGGTTGACACAGTCAGGCAAAAAATGACGAAGAATTATGAACTATCTGAGGATAGAGTGGTGACTCCTCATCAACATAAGCGGAACCCAGGACTACACTTTCACGCGCTGAGTAGCCACTTGACGTCGCCAGTCAGCTGTCTAAATTCATTATCCAAATATATTGAGGATCACGGAATGATGGACATTTCAGTCAGAGCAGTGAGGCGCGAAGGTCCACACCGGGTTCAGTGTTGCTAGTTTGAAATGATCTTTCCAATTTGTCCACATTGCACTTCTTATATACATTCCAAATGGAGAACAATAGATCAGAATTGGGCAAAATGAGAGAGTATGGTAAAGTTTGAGCAGAACATAAGAGTTCTTATTACCCGCAACAACCTAATAAAAACCGAGCGTTATTGCACTTTTAACATGTTATTACGTTGACAATTCCCAGTTTAAGCTCACTGGAATACCGTCACCCTACAGCGAAGTTGTCAGTTGTATCGTTATTCACACACACGAGGATGACGGAACCCGGTTTGACTTTGCGTCGAGTTAAGCACATGACTTGGCATTTGGATGGGTAGTTGGAGAGCATTGTTGTTAGACCACAGTTTAATTGGGTGTCTAGATCAAGGATTGCAAAAGAAAGTGTACTTCATGGTATCCTCTACCTGTGACCACAAATGTTGTTGACTACAACACTATTGTTTTTTAGTATAACTTGTATAACTTTGCGAGAACATTTTTACTCTCGGTTTCTAGCGAGTAGTGTTGTAATTTTACAGGGTAAATGTAAAAACCTGTAAGCCCTGCGCTTACAGGGGCTTGAAGTATATTGACCAAACTCAGGTAAGCCGACAGCCGACCCTTACCCGACTCTTACCATCACAACAGCCAATTTGGCGGTTAACACTGGTACACAATGACCTCATCTTGTCAAACAGGTTTGAGTGCCCAGAAAGCATGACGTACATGATACAATAATTTTAACGTGTGTATCTGTAGTAGATTACAATAGTACTCACATAAGTATAGACACAACAATGAAATCTTCTTTTTGTAATTCCAAATCTCACATTTTGCAATATGGTGTGATGCCAGCAGTTACCCTTGCCAATTTTTGACCGCAAGTATCGACATCGCCATCCAACTTCCATTGGATTCAGATGCAAATAGTGTGATTATTATAATGAAAACAGCTCAACGAAAGAGTTTGTGTGAAGTTTGTGTTATTGAAAGAAAGCAAAGGGTTTACTTATTGTAAATAGTCATTTTAGTGTGCATTCGCATACAACTGACCATTATATTGACAAACTAAATGATCAGTTACATGTTCCTGTGCAATATTTGTATTACACAGGCTCTGGATGTCCCATGATGCATCGGGAAAACATTGCCTTTCTGAGGCAATTGTTGGCAGCGCAACATATTGCAAATTGCGAGAATTCATAATCTCATCTTCACTCATATCCTTCTCACTTTCTATCAGCTTCATCAGTCGCTGGCTTCCCATTTGCTGATCCACTGTTCTTATCCGTAAGTGCTCATAACTCTGAAGAGCTTCTCAAATAAAAATTGACTAATTATAGCATGAGATGGGCATTGACTACAGAAAACTCAACCTTTGGTCCTCTGGCTTGGTATCTAGGATACTTGGAATAACTCAATTCACATTCCCTCCATTTGGCAAGTCTTGGTCTTCAGCTCGATGTGGATCAATGGAATGATGTTAAAATGTTAACGGTCAATGGCCTTATCCCTAAGACCCCCGATTATATACTGGAAGTGGTCAAAATTTTGGTGTCTGAAGAAAGGTACTATTTTTCTCATTTACCCTGTCAAAGCTTAGTGCTGGGTGTGGCCATTTAGTGACCTGATTGACTAGCAACTCCAATGAATTTAGCAGTCAAACCCCATGTGTATCACGGAATATTACGCAATACACTGTTTAATTCATCTGGTTTGCCAGTCAACCCGGGTCACTTAAAACGGCCACACCACTTGGCTCCATGTTGGTTGACCAATATAAATTTTACACTATTCTATGGACTTACAAAATCATGTTTTAGCCTTCATATCAAAGCAGATTGAAATATCAGCATGATATTTACAGATGGGATTTACATTCAACTAGAATTTCGCGGTTCTCGGCTTTCGCGCTCGCTATATTCAAAGAATATAAAATGTGGGCCACTCCATGACCTTTGACCTTGGCACATGACCTTTGACCTCATCAATATATGAGGTGAGGGATCCCATGGTGCACCTATGACACAAGTTTGGTTCCAATTGAACTTCAACTTTTCAATTGAGGTCAATTTTACATTTTTAGCCTATTTTTCAACTTGACCTCACATGACCTTTGACCTCGGCACATGACCTTTGACCTCGGCACATGACCTTTGACCTCGGCACATGACCTTTGACCTCGGCACATGACCTTTGACCTCGGCACATGACCTTTGACCTTGGCACATGACCTTTGACCTCATCAACATATGAGGGATCCCATGGTGCACCTATGACAGAAGTTTGGTTCCAATTGAACTTCAACTTTTCAATTGAGGTCAATTTTTAAAAAAACCTAACATTTTAGTGACACACACACACACATACACACACCCCCACATGCGCACAACGGATTGCTCAAGTGGTCCTCCAGCTAAAACTGTCAGCCCACAATAATAAGGAAATTTTACATTAAATTGAGCCACCCCTTATTTCTTTTATTACCAAAGGATGTCATCATGTACCTGGAACATAATGACATCATGATGACATGTCATCATGATGTCATCATGATACCTAGAATCTGGAGCAGCACAATGGACTCCCTCATCTGCCACTGTAGCTTAACGATAGTACAATAGACCATTTGCACGATCCCCATAATGCATCTCGTACTGTGCCCATTTAGATCCGGGAGCCTGTACCAGAGTTCATGTTTACCAAAAAATTTGTTGTTCGTTCGCGTCGCCGAACATTGTCTAAAATTACAATACAAAATACCTTTTCACATGAAGTTAATCTTACAAAAATGTAGAAGAATATCAAAGGAACAAAAAACAATCGAGGCACTGGTGTTGAAATTCACGACAAAAAGTGATATTTTCGATCGTAACTGTGCCCTACTTGTCACCTGCCGGACGATTACACAACTATAGTGCAACGTCACAGACAGGTTAAGTTTTCTGTGTTCTCTTTATGCTCATAACCGTATGTTTTTAGCCGACTTGAGGCTGGTACAAGTTCCCGGATGGAAATGGGCACAATACGAGATGCATTATGGGGATCATGCAAATGGTCTATTAAAGGTGCAACGAGAGATTTCACATATCAGGTGCCCCTAAAAAATATCGAAAGTACTGATTTTTGCCCTGATGTAAAGCTTTCCATCAAAAGTATCCCCATCTAAAAGGATTAAGCTGAGAAACACTTCTTTAGTACAAACATTGTGAAATTTCTAATTTTGTATAGGAGCAAATACAAAATTCAGCCTATGTTTTACATTGAAATATAAGCAAAATAAAATCGCCTTTTTTTCTCTCTTTCAAGACATTTCTGTAGCGAAATACAAAGCAAGAAATCTATTGAGTGTCTAATCTATATAAAATTACTATTGTGATACAATATTTAGGTGGCTCAAAATCTCTCGTTGCACCTTTAAGGGCTGATCTACCAATACCCAACATCTTAGAAACCACATATACTGACCAATAATGTGAAATGGTCAATTCCCTTGGAAAATGTGTTGCCATAACAACTTACTTAACTATGGCTCATGGTGTGACTGTTTATGATCCATGTTCCCTGGTATTAATGTGTGATAAACCACTATGTCAATAGCCAAAGTGCAATGCTATTGCTTGTCAATTTGTCATGTTATAAAGGATAATATGGGAACATGAAATCTAACATTCTGTGACTAAAGGTCTGTAACTCAAGAAACTTCCACGGCAAAATATAATAGGCAATCATCATTAGTATTAGTTATACGATATCTGGGAGCCACAACAAAATTCTCTACCCTCTCGCTGTTCTTATTCCAACCAAATGATTATCTTTGCTGAGAAAAGACTTTACTGGAAGAAAATATTTGAATTAGTGTTTTGAGTTTATTGCCATTGGATGTAAGCAATTTCTATACGATTCCACATTTAAAAAATAATAGAAATTCAATATTCACTAGTGCAGTCACTAAAGGCGGCCTTAAAACAAGCAATAAAGCTATGTTATTCTTAAAAAGCTTCAGTTCTTCCATATTAATAGACATCATAATATGTGATGCGATCTGGGAAAACCCGCCACATGGTGAAAAATTTATATTTTGAGTTCTGACAATTGTTGCAAAGTTTGAAATATAAAGTTTCCATAACTTTTTACTTCTTTCTTTTATGATACACATATCAAAAGTTATGCCTTATACAATCTGACAAAAAATAAAGTACAACATAACAGATTTTAAGGCGTTTTCTTTATTTTTTCAAAACTGTCCTGGGCGGCATGTGGCGGGTTTTCCCAGATCACATCACATATTTGTCCTTCAATGCTAACAATATGAGCTTTTAGAAGCCATAAACACCTTGCATGTAAAAACAGGTATACATGTCTCATCTTTACAGTGCTGCAATATTGAAATTTACTGACTTGAAAAGTTAACATAAGAGATCTATCTTATTTGAGCATGTTCACATTAAACCCATTTTTGACATTGACCCTCTTTTCCCCTAGGTCACAAAAAGAGGTTGCAATTGACATTATTTAAATGCTTACAAGAGATGAACAATTTCATTAATCAATCATATACAACTTGAAGCCCAGGGCTGTAAAAAATATTTTGAACAAGTTGGAAAAATTGGCCTCCCTGAAGCCCACAGCTAACTGAGCTTACCTACAGGTGGCTGTTTAGATGTGGACCTCTTACGAAGCGATCTCTTGGATGAACCGGATTCCTCACGATCTCCAATGGAAGGCCGTCTTGAAATTGAAGATGTTGAACTTCTACGGACGACTGACATTTCCACATTAACTAAAAATATGTGTGTGATGAATAAAATTCTACTTAATCTACTCTCTGAATCATTCACCAGTGAACAAATAACCGAGCAGTGAGTAATCTTGTTGATGATTTGAAGATATTCAACCACAACAGGTATATGTGATCTAACAGACAGGCAATAGTCAATCTTCCTCAAAAAGTTTTTGATTGATAATGCGATCACAAATTCCAACTGTTGGTGGTATTCTTCTAAAGTGAAGTGCTCATCAGATCAGGTCCACTCATCATATGAAGCTCTCCAAGTACTTGCAGATCTCCCCGAGCAATATACACATATGCAAATGCTGCAAAAGCTGACAAACACTAACGCATAGCTGTTTTAATGCCATCAAATTCAACAGTCTCAAAGACAGACTAACTGTCACCTATACTATTTGTTCAGTGTTTGCTTCGGTGAGTCTCCATTCAAATTGGGACACCTTATCTGAGCTGGTAGTCTGCATAATCAGAGAATGCACAAACTCAAAACAAATACCAGTTCCAGAAGCAAATGCAACCAATAGAAAATATTAATTAAAACCAATAACGATTAAGGAAAGACTCCAGAAAAAATGTTTTATGTAACATGTATCCTGTGTTTCAACTATTTCAGTCATCTATTTTAAACACCCTTATCATGCTTGATTGCTTGAAAGCCCTCTCTGCTTACACACCATTTTTTGCACTATTGGACATCGAAGTGGTTGTCATGGTAACACCAAACACAAAAGTACTGGGTTACCAGGGTCGGTATCAACTTAACTGGTTTTAAATTTGATTAAAACAATTGTGTACCACATGCAGTGGTCAGTCCAAAAAGAGAAGTGTATGAACTAGGATGAGATGAAAACCTCACCTGGAAGAATATAGAATTGTAGCCAGCAGGAGGTAGTCTGGCTTGACTAGTAAAACACAGCAGCTATCACATACATCATACAATCTAATTGACCATGGATGCTCTCAAAACACTGACTTTCATGGAAGTTGGTATCGTAAAAAAAACCCTTAAAAATACAGATTTTCAATACATAATGCTATCTTTAGGCAATATTTCCTGACACTTGCTTGTTCCAAAGAATTTTTTCTGTTCTAAGCCTGTCATTTACAATACTAATATTTGCCTTTGCCATCAAAACTAGTTCTTCCATTTTGTTCTTTGTTTTGTTTTGTTTTTTTTTTTATTAACTGAAATTGACTGGGAAGTAAACATGGCTACTTATGTTATACCAATCAGAAGTCAAAGTCAAAATTAGACAACTAATGAAATGCCCTGCAAAATCTATCAACCTACTCAATATGCTGTGATTGTCCTTTGACCACAGCTGGCCTATGGCAAGCTATGGGAAGGTGGTGGCTTACCTACTAACTAGGTATATGGGTATGTGCCACTCCAGTCACATGTGGTGCAGTGGATCAGTGCTTGCCTCCTAAGCATAAGGTTTTGGGTTCGATCCCCGCTGCCCAGCTAATGTGTTGTGCACTTGGGGCAAGCCAACGTTAAACAAACCCCTCGCTTGCCTCTCTCCCCCCAGATTATAAATGTACCAGCATATGCTGGGCATGCAAATCAGACTCGCTGTGTGGGAGGAGTGGCGACCCCCACAGCACAATGTATGAGGGAGTCTGGCCCTAACGCCAATGACACAGAGATAGATGGGCACTCGCTGCGGGCGCACCATTTGCATTTTTTGCCACTCCAGTCGAGTGTTTTTGTTCATGAAAAATCCTTAGCCATGGGTCCCATTATTTCCCATAACTGGCTCAAAATACAGTGTTACCCGTTTTTTCACAATTTTTTGTCAGCAATTTTATTTCATTTTTCCAAAAAATTTGACAAATTTAGCTTGGCAGTCAATTTTGAACAGAATTTTTTTTCCATTATTATATTTTTGGTCTGATAATTCATCAAATTTTGTATATTTTGGGGGCAGCCTCAAAATCCCAGCTGCACAACAACCCACCAAACTATAAAACCAAGAACCCCCTCTCCCCTCATCTTGCTGTTGCACAAGGGAGAAGGCAAAAATGGATGTTCAATTTTTTTTGAATAATTTGTTATAACTTTTGAACCAATACATGACATTTCATATAATAAATTTTCTTCAGAAAGTGGTACGTACTTCTTGCAACACCCTACAAATAAAATATTTGGTAAACTTTGTTTTTGCACAAACAATCGGTTGAATTGGATATTTTTGAAACAGCCTTAGTGCACCGAATAAATCCTCCAGGTGACATCTGTCATTGCCTCGGTTACCAAAACCCTGGTGATTACTCTTAAACACCACTGTTAGCATCCATATTCCAACAAAGGTCCTGATTGGATACAAACTGTATAGCATGAAATGAATCACTTTACATTTAGCATACCTCCACATTTGGGTCATTTTCTTGGGGCAAGGCCTGCAATCAGATTTATACCGATTCAATGAAAAATATTAAAAGAGCAACAATGCCCAGATCTCTTTAACAGTTAGAATGCCTATTTAAATCAAATATTTAGTTTTATAGAATGGATATATGTTTACTCTTGTTTGAATTTACTATCAAAATTTAAAATTACTGCTTACAACTTAGCAACATCTCAAACATGAATCTTTGAAATGCTGGATAACTTCAAGTGCAGCTTGGGCAATCAAGTAAGATTTTTTACCAAACACTCTTTATCCCCTCTTTGATAGGCATAAATATGTTGACATTTTGTAACTTAAAAAAATACAGAAATTATCAGAAAACAAACAAATATGGACATGCAATTTTTGTTTAAAATATTAAATAATTATTATTAGTGAGCAAAAAACAACAAAAAACAACAAAAAAAAAACAATTCAGCCAAATCCCAGCCACAATATCATGACAGTTAAAATATCACCAGTGCAGTTACAAAGGTCTACCTACTACATAATAAATCGCACGATATTTCTTTACTCATGTTCTCAAGCGATTGAAAATAATGCATGTTATGGAAAACATGAAAAATGCTTTGATCAAAAAGTTTATGTTCAAAAATAACACTTACTACCTTCAAGTGATTCTACAGCACGTGAGCCCCTTCTTGCCCCTTTGCCTGGAAACAATGAATGCCTCCTAGAATTTTTACCGTCCATGTTTAATTACTATCCAACATTCGCACAAATCCACCTGTTAAATGTCTCGGTTTCTACCTGGTTACCGACACTCTTCCCCTCGCCACATAAATAACTGCTTCACTGTACTCATTACTGTAGCCACACTGTCAAATGCACACTTGAATTCACATTTATTATTCCATTGGTTTGTGACGGCACCTGTCCTTTTGATCAACTGACTTGCAACATGTTGTTGACCTTTGTTATAAACAGCTTTTAAACACTCCTGTTGTTTGTATAGAATTTGTTGTAGTACAATAAAATTTAAACTCCCCCTCACGTTACAGGCTTCAGTGAACAATTTGATTCAATCTTTGTAGTTTGTTTGTGCAAGACTCCACAGGGGACTTTACAATATAGCATGCAAATGTAACTCATTCCAGAATTCAAATACAAAATTGGGCAAATGGACAAGAGCATTAAGTGGGAAATAAAAAAAAGGGAAAACTATATATAAAACCCTGTTTTCAAGCTAACACCTTTAGAAAACCATCAGTGATTGTTGGCCTAAACTTGGGGTTGTTTTATTCATTCAACAAGCTCAAAGCTCAACTATCTGGCAAAACAAGCTTGGTGTCAGTGGCGTACTGATCGATGGGTGCATACGGGTCCCCTGGCTTAAAATACAGAAACAAGGACAAAATGGAATATTTGTATTTTTTGTTCCAATTTTGAGCTAGATTTGTGCACTATTTTGGCCTACAAAGTTTTTTGGCCAAATGAATGTAAATTGGTTGATTTTTGTGCACATTGGTTCCATTTGACACTTGCTGGACCATGTCATTTGCCTGGACTTAGGATTTCCCCGCCCCTTCAGATTAAAAACCAATAACAAAAGCCAAGGCTCTTTGCCACTAACCAAGCATCAGCACCGGGCTCACACCGGCTTTGCCCCCCCAACAACACAAGAAAGGGCCGATTATGTATAAAATTGGGTTGATTCAGCCCAAATTTATTGGGTTCGAGCTATGAGTTGGCAAAAATATTGGGGCGAGACGCGTCGAGCCCAATATTTTTAAACTCAAGCGAGACCACTAAATATTGGCGCAAATTAAATCCAATTTATCAATTATCATGCGGTAGGATCTGATATTATCGCGTATCGCACACCTCAAAGCATGATATGAATAAGGCTGCAGAAACAAGCAAGTAGCAAATTGTCCATTGGGGAGGGGAAACGGGGTACCCTACAACTGGTAGGTGGAAACGGGGTGCTGGGGAGGAGAGATGTGTGGTTGGAGAAGGGAGATGGGTTTTGGAAAGGGAATGGGGTGTTGGGTAGGGTAAGATGGGGTGTTTTAGTGAGGTGGAGATGTGGGTGTTTGTAGCGGGGTGTCTGGTTGGGGAGGGGGAGATGGGGTGTGGGCGGGGGAATGGTATGGGGTATGACAGGGGAGATGGGGTAATGGGGTATACGGGGGAGATGGGGTGTGTGCAAGGGACAATGGGTGTGTGCAGGGGGATTGGGTTTAGGAAGATGGGGTTTGGGAAGATGGGGTTTGGGAGCTGGGAGGGGGGATGCCTCTTTTCCTTCCCCAACAACTCTTATAACCTGCTTTATTGTGATCAATATCATGACTTTTTTTCAATTTGCAAGGAACCTCACTGCTTTTTAAGTCAACAGCTTGACCTGTAACACCTTTCACCCCTGATGAAGACTATGCAAGCAATATGAGGGCCCGTATGCCAAATAGGTTTGATTTGGACCTAGTGGAACTGTACACCTGGTCTTGTTGGACTGGTTCTAAGTTTAAATAAACCGAGGTCTAAACTATACCCTTGTTCAAAAGATGGTTTAATTTAACTAACTTGGGTCAAAACTTCTTAGCCCTAGTTAAATTTGACCTCAGTGGTTCACATTAGAACCGGTTTAAAAGCTTGAGACTTAGTTGATCATGGTATGCTCACGTTAGGTCTACTGTCAAAATGGTGTCCATTGATGGCCCACAAAACATAAATAGGAGAGGGTTCACATTGGAATACCCAAAGAAAGGAAGCACTAACGGATGAATTTGAATAGCACAACATCAAGAGAACATAAAAGACTCAAGATAAGATACGTGTGGGCTTTCATGGAGGCCAATTTCATGGCCAAGTAAGGCCCAAGTACAACCTCTTCAGAAATAAAGGGACTTTGGAAGAGGATGAAACTGGCCACAAATAAAGAATTTAGGGACCACAAACCTAAGACGTGGGGTGGGCCGCTCTTCCTCCCACCCATTCATTCAGTAGCAGATCAAGGAACTTCTTCCTCAAATTAACTACTTCAGAATTGAAAACAGGTTTGACAGTGATATCTGGCACACAGATTTTTTTGTTTCCCCCCCCAAAGATGGCATAGGGTCGCTACCGTACTTTTTTTTCCTAGCAAGTCATTGAAATCCTATCTCTTCTACCAATAAAAAAAATCTGCTCAGAGCCGCCGGCTTAAAGAGCACACAAGGGAAATTTCCAGAATGTCCCCAATTTGTTTAAAACGTGGTTTTTTTTTTTTTGATATTTGGAAAGCTTACTCATGTATAGATCATACCTAAGCGAATAAGCCAAATACACGGTCTTTATATAAATGAGATGATGATTTAGTAATTTTCTGACTTCCTGAAGAAAATCAAAACTGGTTTTTCTATAGGGACGATTAGCGATAGCAAGTTTAACACAAAGTTTGGCGGTTTTCTTTTACTTGTTGTCCCACAACCTTCGAAACATTCCTCGTAAGGTTGTCTACAACCGATCAAAAAGTGCAATTTGGGAGAAATTCCGCATCCTCCCAACACATCTCCTAATTCTCCTCCTGTCCCTTTAATCAGGTTTCATTCAAACAATTAAAATGCTAGACAAAAGACTAGTTCAGCACAAGCCCAATCCTATGTCCCGGCTCAGGATTTGCTTGTATCTGCTAGAAGAATCATTGTTAGTTCAGTTTACTAACGTATAGTTTAATGCAACATACAAATTGGGGAATTCGTGGTTCTTTACCAGCTACCTTGATGCAAACAGAGACAGAGTAATAGCTAATTTACTTTCTGGCTGACTTAACTTGTCCTAGGATGGTTTAAGACTAGGCCCTAAATCCTTTTTGTCAAATTCAAAGCACAATATCCCATAAATTACAAAACAAAATGAACGTCCAAAAATAGCACTACTTAAAACAAAAACACATTCAGTTTACACAGAGAAAACTAATCAAAAAGTCTTTGCACTGATTGCGTATTACTTGAGCCTGTCAATGAAATTGAACAATAATGAATGCGCATCTATTTTTGAATCATATCATTTTGAGGTCATATTATTGAAATGGTGATATTTAATAAAATGGCTTTATTATCATTTTCATCACACCTTTTTTCATACTGAATAAGAAAAGAAAATAATATATAATTTGTACTTTTTTCTTCCTTGATTTAAAGCAATCTTTATGTTTTTTATTGATTCACCCTTAATTTCACATCCTTTGATTAAATTTGTTTCAACTTCTGGATAACAATTTTCTTTAAAACATTCCTCTGACAGTATAACATAAAAGATGAGGGTTTTGCATGTAAAAAATTAGTCAATTTACATTTTCATAATTCTTAACCACTTCCAACAATGACCCTTTGATGACTTGGTTGTCCTCACTACAATAAGACCTCATCAACAATGGGGATGCCCAGGGTAGCAACCTGTGACTCAAGTTTGGTTTAAATCACACTCTAAGTATGTGGATATTCCAGGCAAATGTTACTTAACCCTTTTGTCACGACAGTCACCAAAAACGGACATCAACAACAAGACAACAACTACATCAACAACAGATTACACCACAGACACCAACAGACATCAACAACAGACAACGACATCAACAACCGACATCAACAGCCAACATAACATCAACAACCGACCCTCAACAGTGGACAAAGTGATCCATGGCTATGTGTCTTCCTGCCTTAAAGCTGATTCAGAGATTTGGAAATAACAAAATTTTTTTGTGCAGTAATTAAAAATGTCTTTAAGAGTTAAAGATTAGTAACCTAAAATGCTTACCTTCAAAAGTTACAGATGAATCGGATTTTTCGTTTCATGCAGTAAATATGACCACAGTGTAACGTGCCATAGGATAACGTGTGTAACGAAAATTCCAGATAAAGAATTTTATAAAGAAGTTGTGATTTTTCTATATGAAGACTTCGTTTTTTAGCTTAGTTATTTAACAATGACAAGTTTTGAGTATAGGGCAAGCATAGGCATACTCAAAAAACAGGATTTGTTTGAAAAAATGAGTGCGCCCTCATCGGAATCTGAGTCGGCCTTAATGACCATGTACGGACCAAATAACCACTGTATAACAAATTCTGTAGTCCCCATCCTGGGGCTAAGGAAAACCAGTGTAAATTCATAATAATTATTACGATCAACCTACTGTCTGTTCCCATGCGCATAAACTGGCACATTTTCGTAAAAATATATAAAATGTCACTCAATTTTCCTTTTTCCCATATCAGAGACCAATGGATATGTATAGACTTCATTCAGCAAACCATGTGCTAAATTCAATGGGCCGGGAATGTAGGGCCATTGTTATAGCCATGTGTTACCACCTCCACGATTCGGTTTGAGTGACAAATCCCGTCCTCTCTCACAATAACTAACCAGTGGTACATTATAATTGTGGTGTCGTTTGACACTAAAGTTTCTTCTGACTACGCGGAATTTATAGAAATTAAGTTAACGCATAATTAACGATTTTGGTTCTGCACAAAGTTTTGTTTAGGAGGTCAAAGCTGCCCAGCAACATCCTCTTATGTTTGTTCATGTTTTTCTTCCTTTTCCGAACCAAAATGCATGTTTTTTGACGAGAGCTTGTGTTCTGCAATTTCTTCATCACTGGCGCCATTTTAGACATTTAATGTCTAATCATTCTTGAAAGTTGTCCAAGGAATATTTTATTAAGTACAGAATGTTTAAACTATCAATGACTTGGAATTTTTAAATATTTTCTGTTTTTCTATTTTATTAATGTTGAATTTAATTAATCTTTCCCTGGAGATAGCCCACATTTTTGAAAAAAAGCCTATGTGCGCTTGCCGAATTCGAACAGGCGACATCCGTATTTACTAGCACAGCGCTCTAACCAAATGAGCTATCAAGACTGGGTGGGCAGAGGAGCGATAGATACATCTATACGTGTTAGGTTCAAAGGGTGTCCATCGCTTCCTAGCGGATAGCATCAGAACGGTTATATTTACATATACAATTTATATGTTTTTGAAATTTTAACTACTTATGTCTCCAGGTAGACAAGGATGGGTATTTATTAATCTTTCTACTTGCAATTTTAAATGAACGACTTGCTTCAAAACCTAGGCTCCTTGTTATCATTCGTATAGTTTCTGCAGCATCAGCCGCCGTCATCTGCTTTAGTTTACCTACTTGACGTATGTCGGCGCTATTCCCCATAGTGATTGATGACGTAGCAGTGTTACATCATTCACGGTAAAAATAGGTAAAGGATCACATCTTATCTCTCGTATTCATTTGGTTTACACGGTAGCTGGGTGGGATAGGTAATGGCTTTTGACTTTTAATTTCAAACAGGCGCTGCTCGGCCAAAAGCAACAAGCCAAAATGACAGTACGCAGATGGCCCATTGCTGTGACGTAACGTGCAGGCGGGGTAGGAAACGAATCGGCTCGAATTTGGGCCATGGGGATTTCCAAATGGTGTTTGGGGCAACTGTCAGTGCATTTACTATGGCAGTTCTGCCTCCGTGACATTACAAAATCTCGTTCAAAAGATCTTAGTAATACTCATGATAATTTAGGCGAAAAGTTATTAAGGGTCAAAATCCGTCGAGGTTATGGATTACCTCGCTGCAAATACAGTGTAATTTCCAATAATGCAGGGGGAGAATTTGTAGCAGAGTGCGAGGAATCAGTCTTGATCTCAAAAAATTGAATTTTGCGGAATCGTTTAATGCTACTGTGTTCATTCTCTAGTTTACGAGAATCCCATTGATTCCCCAAAACAAATAGTTACGGGGATCTTTGCGAGAATCGATCTCATTAAGATTTAAAATATTCCATGACCAGGCTAGTCTTTAGTCAAGTCTGTGTGTAACCGTTCGATCATAGGAAACGGCCTCCTACGGCAAGCCTTGAAAAAGGACTAGAACCGGAAAGTTGATTGCGTTTCGAGGTTGCCTGTTAGGTTGGCATGTCCTACCCCAAAAGTGGGACACATTTGCACCAGTATTAAGGGTAATCGGAAAGTCGTCTATTTACTCACTAACAGCCAAATTTGTAGAAGAGCGCCCCCAATTTTCAAAATTTGATATTTTTGCACAGTTATGGGTAATTGTATAGGAAACTACAACTGTGAACGAGATATGCTAGATTATAATCATAAATAGCGATTTTGTAATTAGAATTGGGAGTCCAGATTGTACTTAACGGCAGAGTTGGAAAGTGCTATTAGCTTTAAGCGCTTTTCCAAGCGAACTTTAAGTTGATAAATTCTTTACTGATCCAGGACTTGTGTAAGTACCATAAATTAATTAAAAAAAAACTCTTCTTTAAAATATAATCATGTTCGTATTCGGTTGAAAATGAGAGCCACTTAAGTTTAAGAAATTAGACCATAGGAACTGTCAACGAACATGAACAGAAAAAGTGTGGGGGTGAGGTTCAAAATTGGGCTACCTCCAATATAGCTCAATATGCTTCCCATGCAATATGGTGGACATTGAAAAAATAGATATTAAAACAAATAATAAATATAGTTTTGCAAGCTCTGGCAAAGCCTATAACAGGGTTGAGACCAGTGTTAATACGTGTTGAAAACATAGGTATTTACCTTGATGCACCTGTCAAGTTCAATCCCGGCCTGGGGGTCATGGGAACAAGTGGGGTATAAGCCGGCGCATGTACAAAACACTGTAAACTTGCAATGTCTTGAATTGGAAAAATCATCTAAATTTTAAGTCCTCACTGTGAATATGGGAAGTAGGTATTTGTAACAACAGGAAGCATTTTAAATCAAGACCCAATCCAAGATCCAAAAACCCAAATCAATGACATTACAAGGATGTCTTATAAGCTGCAACAATTACTGCTATTATATGGTTGCACCCAGGCAAAGTTAATCTCTTTGACAATCTTAAGCCTCAGCCCAGATAACAGTTGTTGGAATCATCTTGAATTCAATCTGTTTGACTTCTTCTTTATGGGATTGGTCTTGATTATTGTAGTATTTTCTTAGGGTCTTGAATTACTGGATGCATCAAAAGTTAATTCCTCATGTACTAGGTATTTAAATTTAAGATGATTTTTCCAAATCAAGGAAATTATCAGTTTACACTGAAAAAAAGTATTGCCCGCAAGCCCGGGAGTAGCCAGGACTTGGCCGGTCCTTTGAAAGGTACGTTAGCTTGTCCCGCCCTGCAGGGACAATCATTGATGATAGCTTGGACTAAGCGGAGGTACAAATTATATTACTAAAAAAAACCAACTTGTGGCTTTGTGTTTGTTGGTTTGTTTGTTTGTCGGCTAGCGTTCGCCGTCCTTTAAACATAAGGGTATGGAATTTTGGTATGGTGGAGAGCTCGGACGTACGAGTTTTGTGGGCACGGTTTCGAGGGGTCATTGTGGGGCCAAAAGGTTCATCTAGGGGTCATTTCCTCGGTCAACTTGGCGTGCTTTGATGGTATGGATATGAGTTTGGTATGTGGTTTTTAGTTTCGCTGTACGAGTTAGTGGTCATGTTTTCGAGAGGCATTGGGGGTCAAAGGTCATCCAGGGGTCAATATTGGGTAACTTGGGCGTGCTTGACGTATGGATATGAGTTTTGTGTGGTGGTGGAGTTTCGCCTACGATGTTGTGGCTACGTTTTCGAGGGGTCATTGGGGGGTCAAGGTTCATCCAGGGGTCAGTATCGGGTAACTCGCGTCTTGAGTCCTGATATGAGTTTGGGATATGGTGGTAGCGTTTTGCCGTACGAGTTAGTGGTACACGTTTTAGAGGGGTCATGTGGGGGGTCAAAAGGTCACGAAAAGGTAATCAGGGGTCATTAAAGGGTAACTTGGCCGTGCTTTGACCTATGGATGTGCGTTTTGGTACCGGTGGTAGAGTTTCGCCGTACAGTTTAGTGGTCACGTTTTCGAGGGGTCATTTGGGGCAAAGGTCATCCAGGGGTCCTTATTGGGTACTTGGCCGTGCTTTGACGTATGGATATGAGTGTGGGTATGGGTAGAGGGGATTTCGCCTTTCGAGTTTAGTGGTCACTTTTCGAGGGGTATTGGGGGTCAAAGGTCATCCGGGGTCATATGGGTAAATTGGACGTGCTTGACCTATGGATGTGAGTTTTGGTACGGTGGTAGAGTTTTCGCATCGAGTTTAGGGGTACTTTTCGAGGGTAATTTGGGTCCAAAGGTCTCCAGGGGGTCTTCTTGGTACCTTGGCCGTGCTTTGACGTTATGGATATGAGTTTGGTGTTGTGGTAGAGTTTCAACGTAATAGGTTTAGTGGTCACATTGGAGGGGTAATTTGGGGTCAAAGGTTCATCAATGGGGTCATTATTGGGTAACTTCGCCGTGCTTTGAATATGGATACGATTTTTGGTATGGTGGTAGAAGTTTCACCATACGAGTTAGGGTCATCGTTTTCGAGGGGTCATTTTTGGGGTCACCCCCCCCATCCCCCCCCCTCCCACCCACCCCCCCACCCCCCCTAAGGTAATCCAGGGGTCGTTATCAGGTAACTTTAGCCCATTTTGGCATGGTGGTAGAGCTTACCGTACGAGGTTTGTAGGCACGTTTTTGATGGGTCATGTCGGGGTCAAAGGCATCAGGGGTCATAATGGGTAAACTTGGCCATGCGTAAGACGACGTAAGTGCTCGGGTGCTAATTAGGTCGATTACAGTACCTTGGTTTCTGAAAACATTCCAGTATACTTATTAGCGGGTATACTCATCGGCAGGGGCCCGCGAGCAGCGCGGGTCCCCGCTAGTTTTTTATAATAAACGGGTACTTTAACGCATGGGTCCCACACCATATAAAACCAGGCGATCAGTGAGCCGTATCGCCCGTCATATCTGTAGTAAATCACCATTATATAGCTAAAAACCATTGCAGTCCGATCTTTCCATGCCGTGAAAGGCAAGCTATCCATAGCACACACGCACATCCATTGCAGCGGTCCAGATAAAGTAATCGAGGATCAATATTTTCAAACGTAAAATCGCCAAAAACATCAAAAACAACAGGAAAATGTTAAAAAAATTAATATCACGAATACAAGAAATTACTAGAAGTTTTGTCTGATTCATTGAATTTCATAAAATCACAAACCGTAGGTAGATGGAAAGCTATTTGTATTTCTTTGCTATTGCCAATGAATATTGTCATTTTTGGTGCATTGCATACAACGCGGGCATTTGAATATGAAAATGAAAATATTGAATCGTATGGAAACAAAATAAAATGCCATTAAATACATTCGTTTAGGTCAAAAATACTTCTCGAACGGCCGCATGTTCCGATATAAATCAAAATTAAATGTAATCGCCCATTTCCGAACTTGTTTTGGCAGTGTTTTTCCCCATTCTCATTTTCCATTTTATATCGCTCAGCCATGGGTACAGCCTGTCCAGGCTTCCCTGCTTATGTCATCTCAATTTACCGCAAGGCACGACACTGAGGTCCCCGGCCCTGGTGTATAACATTTAGAGATGCGGGAAATTGAAATGCTCAATAAATCTAAAAAGTATAACAAAATCTATTTAATGTGCACCTAAATTTCTTTTTATTTGGAAATGGAAGAAAGATTTTAGTAAAATTTGTAACCATTTGATATTGATAGTGGGTTTGGTTGTCTTGGGGCATAATATCACTTGGAATGGTTAACTTTTTTTGTTCAAGCGAAACACATGTTTTCAATCAAATATTTACTAACATGTCTTTTAAATTTGAAAATTTACCAAACGACTGTTTTTTCTCAAATTGGTACCAGTATATTACAACCTTAATTAAATTAATAACTGTACAAAATCTTTGTTTCTTTTTCTCACCGAAACTGAACAGGAAAATTCAACTCAAATTTAGGAAAAGCATGAAGACTTGTTGGTATGCCTATAAGTGATGTGTCCTTCAAAATTTTGTTAGAAAGATGCAACCGTCCTCCCCAAAAATGGGGGAAGTAGTCAATACGCTTTCAATGAAGGCAAAAATGGTGATGGCAGACTATTACAAAATATCTTTGTTTTATGCACGTTTTTCTCTTTGTTATCTGCGGCATATGCAAACCCATCAATGAATTCCAACAAAGATGCTTGAGTGCCGCCCCCTGGGCAGGGGTCGCAATATATTATACCCACTTGACAGATTTATTTTAGTCAAGTCACTATCACAGAGTAAGCCGACAAAGTCCTAGTTGCTGAGCCATGACTTCAGGTGGCTTTGACATTCCCTTCTGTGTTAATTTAACGAACCCGAAATCTACACAGATCGAATGTGTTAGTGGATATAACCCACTACTACAGAGGAAGGTGTATTTGAAAAAACCACTGTAATATCCCCATAGCAGGATAGACACCAGATCCATGGTTTACATGCCGCAGTCTTCCAAATTACAATAAATATGAGCGACTTACCTAGAATATGATAGAGACATTGATACCACATATCCGCAATAGCATCTTTAGAACATTTTTTCCAAAGCCTCCATTATCAGAAAATCAAGAGGAAATTGCGAAACGGAAACAAATGTGAACACCGATCCAGAAGTTTGTGTTATTGTTGACATGAGAGCAAAGGAAGATGTCAGCGTAGTAGTTTCTAAGACCAGTATGCACCCAATCAATATTGCATTATGAATGGGAGGTCAATCTGTTGTTTATGTTTTGGCGTGCAAGAGTGAACACACAATTGCACTTATAAATTGTCCAGGTAATTAGACAAGTCTTTGTATTTCAAGTAGGTGCTACTTCAGGTGCAATGAAGTAAAACAGTAAACTGATGTCACAAAAACATGCTGCGGTGCAATCTATGTCGTCCTTGTGTGTCTGAGGGTTGTTACCAGTGAGCAACAGAGGACACGCATTCGATGGGTGTACCCGAACTCAGGTCAGAGATACGAGAATGATCCGTGATAAAAAATAACGTCAGACCTGAGGTACACAGATGAATCTGGTTGAGTTATAATCCTCAACCACAGACGATAGGTAATTGGATTGCGCTGTGACCGTCACCGGGTTTACTTTTCCTATTTACAAATATTATCATGCTCTAAAAAAACCCTTTCAAATTAGTTTTCATTCGTTTTATGCCCAATGCATGGTTAAACATGTTCAAGAAACTAATTACACATACCAACTTGGACTCAACTCAAAAACGCCAAAATTTCAACGCTGTTTTCAAACATCGTTCGGCACCTGGCAATTGTTGATATTAAATTCCCATGTATAAATAAATCAAGTGACTTTAAAGGTCATGTCAAACTCCTTTTTACACAAGGAGAATATCCAGTTTTCGTGATTGATTGCACAGATCCCGAAAATTCACCATGTTCAGTTACCAAATACGAACACTTCGCAGTTAGGTTTTTGAAAATGTATTCCAAGGTGTATCGGGCTACTCGCGCAGACCATTGAGCCTAGTGTAAATCAATGGCTCTAACAAAATGGCTGCTTCATCAAACTCTACGCCAGACAGAGAAAAAATAATTCTTCCTTATCGAGTTACTGTAACTGACCCTAGTTAGTCCCACGTGTTTTTAACCTGAAATAGCTTGAATTTAGGGGGGGGGATTATACATGGATCTCCCATCCTAACATGAGATACGCGACTCCTGAGAATCAACATTTCGGCCTTTTAGAGCTAAAACATATTCCGATATTAAAGTGTCAAATGAGATGTGTGATCAACAAAGACCTGGAAATTAAACGGATACATGAACCTAATTTAATTTTGTTAAAGAAAATCACAAGAATATAAAATCCAAACCGGAAGATATAACAAAAATGGTAGTAACTATGCCTGCCAGCAAAAACGTGTGGGTTTTTGGGATTATATAGGGATTTTCTACTTTCCTCAGATTATTCAAACCTGGGGGGTGGGATTTAATCGAGCATGGACTATACTCGGGTCAGGACGGTATTAACAATCATTTTTTAATTGAAAATAATTTAAAATATGATGGCGTACGTTAACCATTTAAAAATTTCAAGGCCTTTTATGATGATACACGTCCATATTTCCACCAATTGTGAAGTTTTAACATGCGACAATGATTTCCAATTGACAGGGACTGTTAAAAGGACATAGAGGTTCATTTGTGTTAAAGCGTTTTTATCAAACCAAACACTGAGTATGTCTTGAGTGAAACAATCCAGTTTTAGTCTTTTTGTTTCAAAGTCGACACCCTGTTCAATTTTTGAAACTTTGTGACGTTTTGAAAGTTAACACTGTGTTTACGTGGTGTGGTAAATATTGACGCTACTTTGAAGAAGGGAAAAAAGTCCATCAACCAGGTTAAAATCAGGTATGTGTTTGTGTGTTGTAAAAACGCGTAACACAGGCAATCCAATTACCTATCGTCTCTGGTTGAGGATATATTACTCAACACAGATCGATCTGTTAGTGTTAAAACAAAAAATATATAAATGAGTTTTGAGAATACCAGGAAAGTAGATCATTAAAAAGACAACCCTACTACAGGAATTAGAAATACAGTTTAAATGAAGTATAATATGTTACTGGTTCTTGCAAAATTGCAATCTAGTTGAGAGATAGCGGGAGGGTCCCAACGCAAAAAGATTTAACCGCAGTGACCTGCACATTGCATAAACCCATGTTATGTACAGAGATAGAAAATGCTAATTAATTAGCGTTAATGATTCCCCGCTAATGACACTACAAATTTACCGCCCACGCCCATTGTGACGTAAGAGATTCGACAAACTTCGGAACCCCGAAGGATCCCTTCGCCAGTACAGTGATGTCATCGACCTTGGGCTGGGTCAATACGCCAACACCTGCGCAATGCGATTCTATACTTGTGCTCCAATTTCCGAAAGTTCACGGAAGTTCAGTATAAGGCTTAGAGGTCGAAACCGATTTGTCCATGATTTTTTTTCCACCGTTTGACGATCTGAATCTTTAAAATTTTACATGGTAAGGAAAAAGCATACCCATATGCATTAGCACGATGAAAATCTTGCACTATACCTTGAAAATTTAAATTTAAAAGTTTACATGCGTGACCCGAGGTGCACCATCGGCAGTGGAACGCCGCCATTGTATGGCGTGTTGTAGTGTAATGGCTTTGTGAGGCAAGTCACGCAGAACCATTATAGTCAGGGCAGAATTAGCGACAATTGCGCGGTATGGCTCAATCGGCGCGGATGCGCAATGTGATTGGTTTGTGAATGGGTAATATGGGCGGGGCATGTGCGAACAAAATATGATTTTTAAAATGTTCAAAACATGCCCTATTTGAGTCGGAGTTTCGACGCACGGACAAAAATGATTCACGTAAGCAAAACTTTCTGTTTCAATAGCTTTAAATGTGAACAGAATAGTATTCACGGCTGACATTTGTTCTGCACCGTCTAAAATTATGTGCAGCGACAAAAAAAAATGATAGCCTTTATTCTGTCCCAGACTATAGGTTATTGGAGTTCAGTCACCCCGTATTTTACATCCTATCTTCAGCGACCATCAGGGCGGCAGGGACAGGGGAGGCACAATTTAAACATTTGAACCGGCATTCACTGCAGAGAGCACTGCTGGCCATTTCAAACTCTCTGGGGACTAGGTAGGGCCTGCGGTTAAATCATTGGAACTAGGCTAAGTCCCCGCTAGTCCAGGATTGAAATTGACAAGGCATAAGGAGGTAATGATCGACCCACTATCCGTCAACTGGAAGGATATCAGAGGTAAGCAACATTTTTAGCTTAATTTTCTCTGAAAATGATACAAAAAGGCCTACAATAATTACTCGCAATATCCACATACTATAATGTAAGGAGAAATCACTAAGTCCTGATGATCATGACTAGATAGTCTTAACTTGTTTTATGGCTACTGTTATCATAGACTATCTAGTCATGACGAGTTGGTTTGTAGTGAGTACCATTATTTTAAGCCAAGATACACAGGACCAGATTCTGCTATAACTTTATAGCTGCAAAATGTCACTTAAAATATCATTCTTTGCCAAGAAACGTTATATTGTAGCATTCTTGAGAGAGTCTGCATCATGTGATAACCATTTCTCCAGATTGTTTAAAATTCACATGTCATGAAACTTTAAGGTGAAACTTTACCCTTGTTGTGTCTAAATGGGGCCCAAATTTGGCAGCCGGTGTACATGTTGACATGAACTTTTTGGGAACAAATTGTAGTATAGGTTACAAATTGGTAAGAAATTATTTCTCGAGACTCTATGAGAGCTATGGATGTCAAAAGAAACATTATTTTTTCTTTTTTTTTTTTTTTTTATGTAAGAAATATACATCTCAACCATCTCAAACATTACGGGTTATAGAGGATAATTGAAATAATCGAACGATTTTATTAATTTTTGGAATAGGGTATTTTAATTGATTTAGATGACAAATCTGAAAATAAAAACTGGGGGTCACCGACTTCGTTTTGGAGCTATAGGCTTTTAAAAAACGTGTTTATTTCAAAAATTGACAGAGCTCGATGAGAAAAACGGAAAAAATGTTGCAGTTTTCCAGGCATAAAATAAACAAATCGAATCGATTTTTGATTGTTTTATTATGTTAAGAACCTTTATAAGATCTTTCGGCGCAACTAATAACAACTGGGTGTCACCGACTTCTAGTTTTTGATGAAAAACGACGAAAGAGCCTAAAAATTACAATGTTCTCCTTCAAGTGGTCCTGTTTGCATTTGAACAAAAGAGCAGGCTTACATGAGTATGACGCACAGAAATAAGCGCAAAACACATGCTAGTAAGCGTTCGCAAGAGAATGGCTCTTGTTAACAGCAGGAAGAAATAAAATGTTGTGCGAGGATGGGTGGTGTGGCAGGTGAGTGCTGTGAGGGAGGGCGGGAGTGAGTGAGTGAGTGAGTGATGTGATGAGTGGTGATGGGAGTGGAGTGAGTGAGCGTGCATGTGCGGGACGGAGGGAAGGAGTGACAGGAGGTGTGGGGTGAGTGGAGTGAGTGAGTGAGTGAGTGAGGTGACGTGATGACGGTCGAGTGAGAGTGATCGTGAGTGAGTGAGCGAGTGATTTGTGAGGCGACGCGAGAGAAAGGCGAGCAATATGAGGGCCATCGCGAAAATTTTGAGTCCAACTTAGGCAAACACATATGTTAAAATATGGCCTATACAAGGAAAATATAAAATTAGGTTAATTCAGGGCATGAGGGGATAATTAATAAAGGAATTTATTTTTACTGGATTTAATTTGTTCCGAAAAAACTTTTCCCCACAACATTCATACGTTTCCTATACTCGGGTTCTTGCCCTTAGAAGCTAATATTCCCAGAAAAAACGTTCTCTCTCCTGGGTTCCAGGCGGAAAAAAAGACACTCACCTGTGGAAATTTTGATATCAACACATTAGGAAATTAAATGCCATGGCATAAGTTGTGTGTATCATTTTGGCAATTGTGGTGTATGGCTCTGGTAGGTTCTAAAGGCAAACGCAAAAGACGTTTTGTTTTTTCTAACACTTATTTCTGGAATCCTGTAATAAAAACCACAAATTTAAAGAAACTGCATGTAATTATCTTTTTTTTTTTCTTTTTTTATTCCCTGTACCTAGGGCCTGGGCGGTAAAAGAGAAGACATTACAATGCACCGCCAGACCCCCTCCACAAACCTTGAATTATAGAAAATTTACAAATGGGAAAGCAACACATGACAACGAAGACAAGACAAAGAACAACAACCACAAACTCCCACACACACAAAGACACAAACCACCACCAAAACTCTCTCTCCCACACACAACCCGCACCAGAGAGCACATACTGTGATTTGTAAAAAAGAGGCAAAAGATTTACCAGGAGAAAAAAAGAAAGGGAAAAAAAAAGTAAGACAGCTTTAGCCTACAAAAAAAGGATATAAAACTAATGTAAGTAACAATAAATGAAGGAAAAAAATAAGTAAATAAATAAAGATACAAACCCTTAAAAGTATAAAAGTGTGGAGTTAAATAGAAATTGAGATTTTTATAATGCTGAGTTAGTTATGGATTTGGCGTGGCAATAAGTATTCGGAGCGGGATTCTTTGCCTTCAAAAAAGCCAAAAGAGCAGAAAGTGGGAATTGAATTGAAATTTGCATCTGTAATGATAAAAAATTCTGTTACACAAAAAAAAAAAAAAGAACTTGATACAATGTGCGTGGGGGCTATCCTTGATCGAGCCCGAAAATACGTTCAAAAAGAGAAAAAATCAAGAGCAGACCGGCTTCGATAATGAATTAATAATATTATCCACAACGTTGGACACGGGGCAATCACAAAAGGAAATCGACTATAGTTTCGGGAAATGGGTGACAGAAAGCACACAGAGGGAATACGACCTGTTGAAATATTATAAAAAGCTATTGTGGAAATGGATACGGGGAAAAGACTTGAAAAAAATGAATCTAAGCTGGGTTTCAATGGTACTTTGGAAATTTTCTGTTGGGAATTTAAACCCAGTCCGGATTCTCTTCCAAATCAAAAAAACACTATTCCATTTCTTCGTCAGCCGCAAAGCAGTATTTTTTTCCTAACAATGCCAAAAAACATATCTAGGAATCTTCTTCAATTGAACCCTACAAGGTAACCCATTATGTCAAAAGGGTCCCGAGCGTTGATGCTTATCCAGTCCAAAGGGGATAGCTTTAGCAAGGAAATTAATTTTATCAGGTCTAAATAGGAAAATAGCATAAACAGCACCAATTCCAAAAATTCTCTCAATCCTGTCCCATCTAACAAATCCGAGAAGATAGGAATGGACCTTTTCATGCCAAGATGGATAGAAAAGAATATTTTTTTTAAAAGCATTATTTTGGTTTTAAACCAAATTGAGTATAAAGGTGACAATCAGGCAGGTTTCATTCGTTTCATTTTGTCTCGATACAAATACCAAATCCTGATAAGTTTAAGCAATTTGGGGAGGATTTATTATTAAGACACATTCATGTGCGTGTGATTTAAATAGAATACTGGTATCATTGTGAAATTTGAGAGAGAGCCTCCAACTCTCGACCCTTTCCACTGGCAGGAGAAGCTAGCATTCTAAGAAAACCTTTTGGCCCCCAAAAAACTGGTCTTCTGACTTTGAGCAAAGCCCGACAGCCCAGATGCTTTGAGACCACAGTCAGTATAGTCATTACATAACAGTTTACGCTTAACACGATCGTTTCCACCGTTCCAGATAAATTTAAACAAATAAGGAGTCTATTTTCTTAACAATGATCAGGAATTTTTATACAAAGAAAGAAAACAATATACAACTGTGGCAAAAGGCAGATTTGATAACTTTAATCTTCCAATTAGCGAAAGACCCTCTTGCTCTCCAACAATTCAGGGTCTGCTCAGTGAAACTAACTTCTGAGGAAAATTTAGCTCAAAAAGAGTTTCAAATTAAGAGAAAAATTAATGCCAAGCGATTTAAAGGTATTCATTTTGCCAATTGAAGAAACACTGCATTCATATGGTTTTATGAGCGGAACCCTTACCGGAACCAATTCCAAACACCTTCATTTTGGACATATTAATTTTACAACCAGACAAATGAACCAAAATGTTGAAGTGTCTGGAAAAGTTGATCAAAAGACGACCATATCCATGAAGGAAACAAGTAGTATAATCTGCCACATAATTTAGTTTTCAAGAGCCCCAATTTTAATACCTTTAATCAAGTTATTTCTCTTATTGCAAAAGGAGAGCGAGCACCTCAATAACCATCAGAAATAAATACGGAGAGATCGGGCATCCTGAAAAATGATCGCGGCGAGCTTTGCATGCATCAGCCGCAAACCAAGAAGATTTCCTACGCTCTGATGCGAGAGTGCGTACCGTTGCAGCGAAAAGTGACACGCAGTACGCAGAATGCCTTTTATCTTCAATTATCCTCTAGAAACCTTAAATGGCATGAATCCACAGAACAGTTGTAACTTATGGACCAAAGAGTATCGTCAAATTTTAAATAAAAGATTGCTGCCCATAAAGTTACAATTATTGGAACTAAGGAGAACACATGCGGTTAATTTTAGCAGTTGAGTATTTTTTGGGTTTAAGTCTTCATGAGAAAGTTCAATTTCGTTTACACACGAAAGCGGTCAGAACGGTCTGTTGTGTTGTAAATTGTTGTACAGTGTGTATTGATGTCTGGAATCAAATCTGAGAAGGCGTCGCCCTGCGCCGATTGCAGTGGGTATTTTGTGCCAAGCGTAGCACGCAACAAAAGTACAATTGACCTCGGCTGAATTGGCCAATCGCGCTAACGTATTTAGTTACTAGGACGCTTGGTACTAGGTCAAGTGCAGCTGTGGATACGCGATCAACACACAAAATTTTAACGACTCGTCTAAGATTTGTTCTGCCCCGTCAAATTAAGTCAGATGCACAATTGATCGCCTTATTCTGTCTTCCCGACTATAGTATTTTGGATTTCTTTCACGCCGTAATTTTACATCCATATTCTGCGACATCAGGTGCCCGCAGGCCGGCGGCAATTAAGCCATTTGAAACGGCATTCACTGCAGAAAGCGCTGCCACTTCAAACTCTATGGGACTAGTTCTGTGTAGAACCTGAAGGTTTACAATCATTGGGAACTAGGCTCAGTCCCGCTATGGGCATGATGAAATTGACCAGTGCATACGGGGTACTTGATCGACCACTATCCGTCAACTGGGATGATCATCATGATGGAGCAACCATTTATTTCGCTTAATTTTCCCTCCTGAAATGCTAACAAAGCCTACAGTTAATTACTCGCAATATCCACATACTATAATGTAAGGAGAAACACAGTCCCGATGATCATGACTAGATATTCTCAACCACATTTTTTATGGCTACTCGTTACTCGATAGACTTCTAGTCATACGAGTTTGTGTTAGGGAAATACCAATTTAAGCCAAGATACACAGACCGCTTCTGCTCTAACTTTATAGCTGCAAATTCACTTAAATATTCATTTTTTGCAATAACTTATTTGTAGCATTCTTGAGAGTTCGTCTTCCTTGTCATCAACATGTGATAACCATTTTTATATTTTCCAGTTTTAAAGTTTATGACATTTAAGGTGAACTTACCCTATGTTGTCTCCAATTGGGCTTCCAAATTTGGCCGCCTTTGTACATGTTGAAACATAACTTTTTTTGGGAACAATGGTAGCAATCGGTCAAATTGGTATACAATTATTCTATAGACTATAAGATGCTATGTATGGGTACCAACGGAAACCTTATTTTTTTTCTTTTATTAGGAATATCCATCTCAAAACATCTCAAACCTTAAGGGTTATAGAGGATAAATTGAATAATACGAAACGATTTATCTTAATTTTTGGATATTGAGTATTTTATTATTTTAGATGACGAATCTGAAATAAAAATGGGGGTCACCGACTTCGTGTTTGAGCTATAGGCTGTTAAAAAAGTGTATTATTAGTTCAAAAATTTGTATCAGAAGCCTCTATGAAAAACGCAAAATGTTGCCGTTTTCCAGGCAATAAATATACACATCGATCGATTTTTGGTTTTCTACGTATGTTTAAGAACCTTGAAAGATCTTTTCGCGTCACTAATAAAACTAACTGAGGTGTCACCGACTTAGTTTTTGAGAAAAACGACGAATAGGCCATAAATTACAATTTTCTCTTCAATGGCGTCCTGTGCATGAACAAAGCGCAGCTTCATTGCGGGATTGACCCGAAATAAGCGCAAACTCATGCCTAGTACGCGTTCGCAGAGAATTGGCTCTTGTTAACGACAAGGAGGCAATAACTGTTGTGGAGTGGATGTGTGGGTTGGCGGTGCAGTGAGTGAGTGCAGTTAGTGAGTGAGTGGCGTGAGTGAGTGAGTGGTTAGTGGTGAGTGCGTGAGTGAGTTATTGAGTGAGTGGTGAGTGAGTGAGTGCGTGAGTGCCTGAGTGATTGGTGAGTGAGTGTGAGTGCTTGTAGTGAGTGAGGCGTGAGTTAGTGAGTGAGGAGCGAGCGAACGAGCGATCAATCTGAGTGCACGCGAAAATTTTTGATTCCGCATTAGGCAAACACTAATGTTTAAAATATAATCGCCTTCCGAGTAA